>JANHGN010017305.1:0-38285 GCA_024605025.1 Megaceryle maxima
GGTTTTTTTCCACTGCTTTTTTTATTATTATTATTAATTAGAAAAGAAGACTCAGAGTTCCAAAACTGAAATAAAGTAGCTAAACTGAAATGGTTCATAAAAAATTTAAGGCATAAAGTAAAAGGAAGAGCACAAAGGTTGGTGGGCTTTATAATGTGTAAGCATTGTAATATAAACCTTTCATTGCAGTGGTCCAGTTGTGCTTTCTGGCAGGTTCATTACTGTTCTAGTAGGGTTGTTTTGTTTTGTTTTGTTTTTTTTTCCTCCGTCTGCTGTGCTGTTTCATCTGCTCCTGAATGGCGAGATGGACTGCTATTTGTATCTAGCCTGCTGTCTTCTCTGTCTCCCCTGTTGCCATGAGTTACCACCCAGTGTTAGAACTCATTGACTAGCTGACTGTAGTCCCTAATCACTAAAGGGAGCCTTTGTTTGTCTGCTTGAATAATTAAATGCGTTGCTGTAGGAGAGGGGGATGCCTTTTGAATGTCTGTCATATTCTGAAAATTAACATAAAATTAAAACATGCAGGTTTCCTGTTCAGGCAAGAAAAATGTCCTGCAGGTCTGATGCTTTCATGTGCAAATGACAGTGGAAGAGAATTTCTTCCATTTTAAGATAGGCCAGAAATTAAGCAAAGTTACCAGAAATTACATGGAGAAAAGTACCCCCAAGTGTTACTTGTTTGTTGGTTTGGTTTTGTTGGGTCTTTTTCTTTGTTTTGTTTTGCTTTGTTTTAATATATGCCATGATTTGAGCTTGTGCTCATGATCATGTGAGCATCACAGGTATTTTGCCCGTGTGCCTCATTCCCTGGGTTTTGCCCCAGTAGTCACAGTAATTCTGCAAGTTCAGGTGGCAAAGGAGATGTCATCCACTGTCTGTCCTGGTAACATTCCAACAGTATGTCTGGTAAGAATGTGTTGTCCTGTGTGGTGTTTTATCACAAGCAAATACACTGTCAGTTGCAAGGAAAAGTTGCTTTAAGTCACAAAGAAGTGTCAAACTTAACCCTCTTCATATTCAGGTCTTTTGCATTCAGCACTTCTAAAGAAGTATCTTTATGGTTGTGCTTGTGAATGTTGGTTAATGAGACTGTAAGTTCTAAATGAAGGGAAAACTCTTTAGAATTCAGATACGTTTTTAAACATCTGAGTCACAGCTATAAGCAAATATTTACCTCCTCTATACTTTCAAATTTCCAGTAACTTCTAGCAAATGTTTAAATGCAACTAAAATTTTAACTTCAGATGTATTTGGATGGTGACAAAGCTGCACAGGAATATTTCCTTCGTGCTGTGTGCTGTTTGTAGGGTAAATAATGATCTGTTAAATCAACAGTATCAAATGGCATTTGTCTCAATAATGAATCAACTATTTTATTCTTTTTTGGGGGAGAAGTTAGTAAAACCAGTTCATAAAATAGGTATCTGATATCAAACTTTTAATTTTTTTTTTATTATTATAAACTCTTGCCTTCTTATGAAGTATTATTACTTCCTGGATTTTTTTGTGCCTAACATTATTTTCTTTAAGTGATACTGGTCTGTGTGAAGTTGTCATCACATACTCCTTTCCATCATTCTGTTTCAGTTCAGTCAAAGTATTTTAATTGTGCCTTTACAGGGTACTGTCTCTTGATACTTTTCAGACAGGGGAAAAAAATCTCAGTACTCTTAGAAATTTTGTTTATACTTCATGCAGTTTCCAATCTATAATAAATAAAAAAGTAAAATGCTTTTGAAATATGAACAGTGGATCATCGAACTCCAAATATAAGCAGAGAGGTTGACTTGCACATTTTAAGCAGGTATTTCTTTGTCTGGTACACTACACTGCCCACTTTGGTTGTCAGCCATTCATCTCTTTCAAACTGAAGTGAAAGTACGTGTGTGGTGGCTCCAGAATTTTAATGGCTGTGGTAATTTTAAATGAAAGCTGCCTGTGTTTGTCTGTCTTGGGGAGTTTTTGTTTCTGTTTCGTTGGGGTGGTTTTTGTTTTTTAAACTAAAAGCAGATACATTTTCTTCTAACTTATGTTCATCTATTAACTTCTGGATAAAAAGAGGGAAATGAAAGCTGAGATAGGGATGACTTTTTTTTGTATGCAAGTACAGTGAGAAACATATTTTGCCTGCTGCAGAATTTCTGAGCTACTTGTGTGATGAGAGCTGGTTCTCTGCAGTTCTGTTTCCTGGGTCAGATTCCAGTTATGGAACTTTTGAGTGGGTGATAATTGCCTTAAATCCAGTTTATTAGGTTCTCAAAAAAAAAACCAACTCCCAACCAACAAACAACCCCCCTCCCCCCGCCCCCAAAAAAACCAACCAGCAAACCAACACTCAGTAGTGTTATAAACCCATTTTTATGATAAGCAAGAGAACTATAACTAAGAACCAAATGAAAAACAAACAAATCTTTACCAAATTGTGCACTAATCATCATTTCATACAGATTTTGATTGGGTAGCTCCCGAGATAGTCCTTTTGATTTCACTAGGATTTATTGTGCTATTATTTGACCTGTCATTATTTTACAGATCTGGGACTAAAATGGTTTATCTGTTGGGGAATTTCCACTCCACTGAGTTAGTTTCTAGACAGTGGGTGTGTGTGCTGTCATCTCTATTGATGGCAAACTGGGAATGATTCTACAGCTGGAGAAGTTACTATGTCCAGTCAATCCCCAAGAGATAGAAGATAATATCTGCATATGGGAGCACATACTGAACATTTGAACCAGCCAAAATCACACCAGCCCCCTCAAACTACAAACCCTGCTGAATTTTAACACTAGGTGGTGAAAATTTCCTGTATTCTTTAGCATCTGAAAATTATTTAATCTCTTTCTCAGCTCCAGTGTTTAGTATGTGTTGAAAACTAAATACAGGAGAGATGGAGCTTTGTAGCTGAAGGTGTTAGTGTGAAGATGTACTGTTTATTTCAGGCTTTTAAGTGTTGCCATCGGTAGAACTGACCAGGACAGCCAAACCTTTGTTTAACCTTAATCCAGAGAACTGCTTGCTCACTTGCTCTGAAGAAGCTACTGAGGACTTTGCAAGCTGGAAAATCTCCAGGTCAATCTATATATAGTTAGTAGAACAGCATTTCTCAGACTCATCACATAATTCTTCCCTTATAATGCTGAAAAATGAACTAGGAAAGCTTTGCTAGATGATGTGTGTCTCTAATAAAATGCAGAACAATATCTTACAGGGGAAAGTATTTGGCTTTTCCTGATAATTGAAAAATTCTCCAGTAGAATTTGAATCTGTATATATATCTGTATTCAAGTCATTCAGATTTAAGCAGGACAGTCTGTTAACTAACTGCTGATCTCTTCACATATGTTCTGTGAAGACATTTCCATTTGGGACTTAGTAGAAGGAGAAATTTTTGTCCAGTGGCCAGTTGTGAAACAAAAGACTGCTGGGGTTTTTGCTCCAGGTTGGTTGGTTGGTTGGTTTGTTTGGGGGTGGGGAGGGGGGTGTTTGGTTTTGGGGCTTTTAAAATTATTTGGTTTATTGTTGTTTGGGTTTTTTGCTTATTTGGTTATTTTTTAAAAAAAACCCAAACAACGTATTCCAAATGAAAGGGTTGTGTAGTGAAGAGATTGCTGGCTCAGTAGGATGAGGTGTTGACCTGTTCCTGGTGGGAAGATGCTGAGTCCTTATCACAAAAACTTTCTGAGCAATTATTGCAGAAGTCTCAGGCTCCTGGTTATATATGGTGACTGCTGGTTTCTCCCTGACTTATAAGATAAAGCTTTGGGTTTACTGGAAAAAGAGGGGATGGTCTGGTGTTGAGGCCTGGAAGATGCTTTTGACAAGAGCTCTCCATCTCCCATGTGTAAGAAATCAGGAAACAAAGGCAGGAGACTGACATGGATGAGTCAAGATACCAGGAAGAAGGAAATGCACAGAAGCTGAAAGCAGAGATGGAGATCCTGGGAAGAGTATACCCTGCTATACAGGGACAGGGTCAGGAAGACCAAGACAAGGCTGGTGCTGAACTTGGCAAGGGATGCAAAAAATAACAAGGGCTTCTACAGATATGTCAGCTAGAAAAGGAAGGTCAAAGCAAGCATAGAGCATCCCCCGGTGAACACAACTGGCAAACTGGTAACAATGGCTGAAGAGAGGGCTGAGGTACTCAAACTTCATTAATTCACTTGTCACTGACAGGCTTTCTTCCCACACCTTTTAAGCACATGGACCTCAAGGCAGTGACTATGGGAGCAAATTTCCTCCCACTGCGAGAAAAGTTCAAGCTTATGACTGCCTGAGGAACCCAAATGTAGATAAGGACCTGATGAGATGCATCCCAGAGTCCCGAGGGAATGGGCTGATGTAGTGGCCAAGCCACTCCATGATATTTCAAAAGTCACAGCAGTCAGGTGAAGTCCCTGAGGACTGGAAGAAGGGAAACATTGCACCCATTTCTAAAAAAGGTAGAAAGGAGGACCCTAGGAACTACCGACCTGCCAGCTTCACCTCTGGCTCGTGAGGGAATTTCAAGCCAGAGCAGCCCACTCTGAGTGCTTCACCATGCTAGGACTGTCCGGGTGACTTCTGGGTCAGTTCACCTGCCTGCTGGCTACTTCAGAGTTGTCACTAATGTCTTCCCATGCTGTTAAGTAGTGGCAGGAAGATCCACCTGTTGGTGTGGAAGACGTGGGTGGTCACTGTGCAGCTGTGTTCTCCTGAAGCTTCAAACAGCTGCAAACTCAGCCTTAGAAGTGGTTTCTTTTTAGCGTGGTTCACCTAAGTGATTACTCTTGGGGTTATGCGCTTGGCTAAGTGTAGATGGGGTGGGCTCAAGTCATGGCAAAGGCCAACAGCCACGTGTATTTTGCACTTGATCTGTGTGTGAGAGAGAGCATGGCAGGATTCCTTGTGCTCAGGTGCTCTCTGCTCCTTTCCCATCAGTTAAATCAGTCAGAAAACTTGTCTGTTTGTGAGGAGCTGATGGGAGGGCGGTGGCGGTTTGTTGCTAAGTACTAGTGTCCTCATAGTGAGGCAGGTTGCTTTCAGCTGGTCTTAAAACTGGCTTTATTTTTTTCCTGTAAGTAATAGGACATGACACGCTGTGTGATACTGCAGTTGTGTATCCAGCTTTGAAATGGACCTGGACTCATAGACCTACGCTTTACAACTATTTGTCACTTTGCACAGAACTGAATGACTCCGTCACGCGGTTGTGAGAGACTTCAATCACACAGTTAAATGTTTGCATATATACACACCATTTACATTACTCACATGTATTCACATGCATGTCTTTATACTGAAACACAGACCAATGTATTTGGAAAGACATTTTTACTCTAGTACCTAAGCAGCAAATCCTGTTATCCTCAAAGACAATAGAGCAGGAAAATCCCCTTTGCAGTAAGTGGAATGTTAATCTATCACTCATTCCACGTGTGTGTTTTGTCACTTATGAGTAACCAAGAAATTTGTACAGTAGTTACAGGGGGAGGAAAAAAAAGGGAAAGTTTGTAATGTAGGGAATTGTCCTGTGGGGAGAACAGATAGTTCTGGGTTTATTAGTATCTATTTCAGAAGTGTAATGGCTTTGAGTTTGGGTGCCACCTGTGAGACTTCAAACACCAATATGTTGCTTTGTTTCTTTTTGTTTGTTTTTCTTAGGCACCAGTGCCAGTGAACGGAGATTCTGTTTCCCCAGAAGGTATGTTTTTCCTCAGATCCCAGGCAATTTCTGTAATTATTTGCTTTAAAAATTGACGTAAAGGAGGTTGTGTTGTAGAAAAGTGGTTTTGTGCACGTGAGAATTAGAATACTTCTATCAGACTGTAATGTCTGTCCTCTGTTAAATAGAACTTGGGCTGAAATACACAGATGGTTTGGGGGAGGAGATTACTTTTGAGTGTGAGTGCAATCATAGTCCACATAAAAAAGATGAGGAGACTTTAAGTTCTTCTGTCACTGATCATGGAAGGCAAATGCATGACACTTCTCCTTTATAAAGAAGAAAGGTTGCTTTGCCTTGGTTTTTGTTGTTCCTCACAACAGCTAACTAATGGACAGCCCCGTCTCCTGAAAGTGATTTAGCCATGCTTAGTTTTCAAGTGTAACTTCTGAAGACAAAGTTCCCTTCCACTGTTATGACTGGTTTTCATCTTAACAGAACATGTGTTTCTCATCAAGAAATAAGAATGCACCCTACATTTTCATTTTTGTTAACTACTTTAAAAAAAGAGATTTTTTTTATTTCCTACTGGCAGTAACTATAGAGAAGACGTACGTGCTTTTAGAGTTGAAGTTACAGAAACACTGAGAGAAACTTAGTCTTGAGTTGAGTTCCAGATAGTTTGCAAAGTAACATCTGGGTAGCCCATGTCATGGGAAAGCAAGTTGCATTCCATTTGCCCTTATATGGCATGCCAATAAATAGCTTTTATTTACTGAAGTATTACATCTCGGACCTCTGACAGCCAACTGAACATAGTCTGCCTGATCTTTGATGTTTTCCAGGGATAGTCACATCAAGATTGTAACTTCTTGCAGGATTGTTTCAGCCAAACTGTTGAAGTGAACAGATGTTATTTCGAGGCTGTGCTTTGTATAGGCTGGGGATAGAGTTCACCTGGAAGTATTGTTATGGGAGAGGAGATTGTTGCTCTTTCAAGTGTTTATGTCTGGATAGTTGTATAGAACTAATGGCATTTTCTTTATGTGTGTTGTTTTTTTTTTGTTTTAGTTGATTCCTGGCACTTTTTTCCCAAGTGATTGTCAAAGTGCCCTGAAGCTGCATCATCAAATCTTAGTCATCCCTTTTATGAAGAAGAGCAAAAGGACTAATTGTTGGGTTCCTGTTGAAACAACTTTTCGACTAGTGTAAACCTTCTCCGATGTAAATAAACACATTATAAAATGAATGTTTCCTTCTGTGTCTTCCTTTGTGCAGGGTGGAGCAGAGGGAAGAGGACTTGCTTGTTTGTTCCTATATCTCAGAACTCCAGAATTGCTCTTGTCAGCTCATGAAGTGTAGTATCAAATGAGACAGGAGATAAGGTATCTTCAGCCTTGTTCTCCGGGGTTTGGAATAATGCAGCAATCAGGTGCAGAGAAGACTCTGTTAATCTCTATCTTTGGTTTTGTCTGGCCACCCTGACCGTAATCCTTTTCAAGTAGACAATCTTTGTGTAATAGGCTTAACAGTTTACCCTGTTCTTTAACACACAACTGTGTGTTGTTTCCTGAGCTGCATTCACTTCTGTGCCCAGTTGTCTTTGCATGCTTAGTAGAGTTCGGAGCAGAGCATACTGGCTTTAAAAAAACAATTACAACTTCACTCCAAAGAATAATTCAACTAGGAAGGGCTAATGCCATAGCAACTGAAGTAAGGATGCACATGTGCTCTCTGTACTACATCCTGTTTTGATAACTTGTGTTTGATTACACAGGAAGGAGTTTCCTTATGGAAAGCTTCCATTCTTAGAGTGGTATATGCCTGATGGCTTTTGATAATTCCTCATTCGATGAGACAAGATTAATAAATTGCATAGAACTGAGCTGTATGCTTTCATGGTAAAAATACCTGTCTTTTTTTTGTACTGCAGGATAATACCTGGTATATCTGTATCCACCGTGTTCATTAAAAATAAACCTAAAAAAGCCAGCTGTTAGAGAGAGAGGAAATGATAATAGAGACAGACAGCTTTATCCAGCTTGTTGCTGAGACCAAAGGTGAGCGTTGTCTACTCTGTGCGATGACTGAAACAACAGGTTAATATTGCTGACACATGATGGAAATGGAAGATAAAGAGTGGAAAATGTTAGGCTGTGGCTTGCCATAGAGAACTAACTTTTCCTTAAAAGAGTAAGTTATTAGTAAGAAAGCTTTCACTTTTGGGAATGTTTCTTTGATTTTAGGAGATGATTTTTCTGGTCTAGGGACTTTCCTCTAGAATATTTAGTGTGTAAGCACCAGTCACTTGGAGATCTCAGTTTGGCCCTCTGCACTTTGGAATATGTGGAGTTCTTTCATGTGCATAGTTTTGCATTGTAGAATTCAGGTGTGGTATGAAAAATGCAACATAAACCTCAGATATTAGGGACTACTATTTTTTTTTTTTTTTTTTTTTTTTGCATCAAGGTACATGTTACATCAAACAAATATTAGCAGTGCTGATTTCCCATACTTCATTTTTTGCTACAGCATTCTAAGTACACACAGCATTATACCTATGGATACAGTGGTCTTTTTTGAAAACTAAGAGTTTCTAGTGTCTCGGGCTCATGAGATTACTCTGAGAGGTGAACACTTGTAGAGTGCAGAACAGCTGCTGTGTTTGCCTGTGTGGTAGTATATTGAGGAGGCTTACTGTTTTCTAAAGTGTTTAGGGACAGCTGGACAATGAGGGGCACTCTAAAATCAAATTATCTTCCCTATGCAGTGGTCACTGCTGCCTTTTTTTTTCTTGATTCTTTTATTTTTTTGAGACCATGAAAAGCTGTACACGTGGAAAAAGTGTTCATTACAAACACACCCATTCTAAACTATCGAGTGGGTCAGAAGTTACTTCATTTTTACTTCAAATAATTTATAACTGTATGGATTGTATGTGGTTAGGAATTCAGAAGGTGAAATACATTTCTAGATTAGATCAGACTTTGTGCAAGAAAATAAGAAATAGTACTTGGGAAAGCTGCAAACTGTAGTGCACAGAAATGCCTAATACTATCATAAATTTGAAAATGTTCAGATATTTTTTACATGTAGAGTATATAAACAAATGATGTATAGTCTTCAGAATACTTTCAACATCTGCTTATGTACATTTTCTAAAGCTTTTTCCCAGGTGGGGTAAAACCATGTACTGTTGTTACATGTTTAGCCTTGCTGCTAAAATGTCCTGAATGCTGCTGAGGTGTAGATTTCAATAATGAAGCGTAACCCAATAGCTGGAGAGGGAATGTCTGCTAATAAGAGGGTTCGGAGGATGGGACAGAGAAACTCAAATGTATTTCTTCAGACATCCTCAAGAAAAACAAGTCTGTGCAATAAACACATCCTTTATTTTATTTTGGCTTTTTCTGCAGGCTGGGTTTTCTGTTTGTGTTTATATGACTGTATTACTGCATTTCAAATGAATTTCATCGTAGTAAGAAGCTTAGTGTAGCAGTGTCCACTTCTCAGTAGGTTTATGAAAATAACTTTTTCATATTTGATACGAGTATTTCCTGGAGAGATACCAATACCCATTCTCCCACCCCAGGAAACAAGTCCATCTTAACTATATTTTCTGTATTGTATATATGACACATAAGTATATATTTCTTCCAAATATCTAGATTTCCTCTTTTTGACTGTTCTGGAGAGAAAAGAGAGGTTATTTTTCTTGCTTCCCCCTCTCTTTTATGATGGTGAAGGTTCTTTTTACGTGTGTAAATCATTAGCTGATCAAAATAGTACCTTTTGCTGACATGGAGTCCACACTTCAGTCCCCCCAGTCAAAAATGGGAGTTTGAGTTTTGCTTAGATGGAAATAATGTTCATTATTCTTTAAAGCGTGAAAATAAAAGCCCTATGAAAATGGTGTGCTATTGTTACTGTTAGGATGTTGTTGTCATGCTGGTAGTAACAATGGACATCCTCTGAAAATCCCTGAAAGAATAGAAGGTAATTCTGAAGTGTGTGTGGGAGAACTATTCATAGATGTTATGCAAGGAGGTCCTTACCATAACTTGTATTAACACTTGAGAGCTCCAGCACGAAGCAGTCCTAAACTGGCCAAAGGACTATTTTATGCTTCTCCTTGCCTTTTCATTTTTTTGGGGTTTTTTAATGGAATGTAGTTCACTTTTAGCCCCCTTAAAAGGCAAAAACAATATTAAGTCAGTAGGGTGAAGAATATTTTTTTCTGCCCTTGCTGTAAATCTTGATGTGATTGCATACCAGGTTTGATAACCTGATGCTTCCCCAGCATTGAAAGGGGAGGTCCTTCCAGTGTCTAGGAAAATGGAGGAAACATTCAGCTTTGTTTACAGTGAGAAGCTTACTGACCCTGACAGACCTTCTGAAGGGCTTGACTGGAGATGCAGGCTTTGCTAGTCTGACTGATCTGCCTAGGGCTGTCTGATGGCATCATTACCTTAAGAGTGAAAAGAGTATTAGTTGTGGTGAAAGTTCAAGGTGTAAATTGGCATCTTCATCCTTGGGAGTTCTGCAGGAGATTAGGCTCAGTTCTTAAGCAGGTCTTTAAAGTCCCTTAATGGCCTCTGTGTGTTGTTTCTGGAGTGCAGAAAAGCTGATCTCAAAGTGTCTCTTGTGACCACCTGGGAGTTCTCAGCATTTTAACTCTAAATCATAGGAGGCCTGGGAACAAAGCTGGCTTAAGAGTCAAAGTGAAACTATCCTACTAGTTCCTGGTGTTTAGAAGACCTTCTATGTGGTAAAAAAAAAATCTAAAAAAAAAATAAAAATAATCAGGTCTAGCTGAGTGGCATTTGGCAGCCTGCTCCCCCTGGAGAGCTGGGATGAGAAGGAAAGCACAATCAGGTGAGGACAAAATTCCCCTGGCAGAGTTGTTCACTGAAATTTACTTCTCTGATTATTGCTTTGCTTTAACTGGATTATTTATTCCTCAGACGTGATGATTTGGAAATAAAGAATTCGGGAAATCCTAGCCCTACTTGGGCAGTTTTCTGACTCGGACAAACCGTATCAACCTCTCTCTCTCTTTTTGTGTCTAGAAATAGGGACAGTATCTGTTTCTGTTACAGTAATGTTGTGGGCATTAGTTGCTTAAAAACTTTGAAATACCAAGGAAGACCTATTGCAACAGAAGTCTCCCTGACCCTATAGGCTGGTAGCACAAAGCTTCTGAGTGTTCAGACGAGGAGTTTTGGGGTTCTGCTGAAGTTTCTATAGCTCTGAGTGTACAGAAGGGAAATTCTGCTAGAGCATAGAAGTCAGGGCAGCTGAGCAAGGGTCATTGTGAAGTGCATATGAAAAGAAAGTTGTAGCTTTTCTTGTAGAACAAGAGAACAAGGGGACCCAAATGCGAGAGGGGAAATGGCATTGCTTATCCGAGTACGAGAAGAGATTTGAGATTCATGTTTCTGTGGACCTCAGAACGTCTTTGTTATCTAGAAATCATGTAATGGTGTTGCCCTCCTATTAGGATAATCTCCTTTGTTAAGAGTAACTCTCTATCTTAAACTGGAATGGTTTATGGGACCTCCAACTGAAATGCAAATTAGCAGTAGATGTTTCTCTTTGCACTTCTTGGAAGAGCTGACACAATTCTTGAAAATATCATAACGATATTTCTGTGACATGCAAGCTCTTTGTTATATACGTAGTGTAGCTAATCTGAATCATACCAATATGCTTATGCTCTGCCTGAAAGTGTAATGTATGCAAGTTGCACAGCGTGTGATATTTTTCACTCAAGGCACGATCTGGTGATCTCATGTAAAAACAAGATATTTTTTCAGAGAAGGGTGAAAAAGGGTGCAGGGGGGGGGGGTGCCCTTTACCACGAAGGGACCGAGCAAACTATAGTGGTTAATGAACATATGCACACCAGCTCCTAAAACTTCAGGGTGGGTTGTTCTTATTTCTTCTTAATTTAAAAGCCTAATCCCTTTCTAAATAGAGGTTTATTAAAATGTTTAGCAAAAGTTGTTTCTTTATGATGATTAGTTGCATAGTGATAGAGGTAGCTGACTCATTTCCAGTTCTCTGTTGTAATAATCGGGTTTTGTTTTCTGAATGTTCAAATTGGAACTTTTCCTATTTAAAAATGCCTATTTTCAAATTCTTCATTTTGAAACAAATGTTGCACTGAAGTCTTCTGACCCATCAAATGATTCTGAGTATCCATAAGAATGAAATGCTCATCTGCTGTAACAACTAGGAAGCTATTTTTTCTGATTTTAAACATGCTCTTTTCCAGAATAGGAACAATGAGAACTCATTTTGCAGCCACAACCATTTTCTGCATCTATTAGGACTTCTTGTAATCACAGTCAGAGACCATTGCAGTAGGTTCATTGCAGTAGGATTGTTGAAATACATGCAGCACCTCAAAGAGCTACACCCAAAGTAGAAAAAACAGGTCAGAGATAGGAGAAGAATGAAAAGCTATTCCTGTTCTCTTAATGAGAGAAGTTGAGGAGCAATGAACGTTAGCGAGTTACTGAGGGGCAGTGGCTGATACCTGAAGGTGAACTCTACACTTGATCTCTCAACCTCTGTACTGTAATATCATGGTGTTATTGTTTGACTAACAGTTACAGATTATATGGAGTGATAGTGGCTGCTTGTAAGACACAAGTTGTGTAAGCAGGACAAAAGTTTAAGTGATAAACTTAGCATACCCTAAATAGTGAAAGTCTAGGATATTGGGACGTTAGGTTCATGGTATTGTTTCATAATGTCTTTCTTGTCTTATGTTCCCCGTGTTGCCAAGGCTCAGAAAAGGAAGCCTTGCCCTCACAAAGGGGATAAAAGTAAACAAAGTGTGACTCCCCTTGCAAAAGTAGTTTTCCCTGGACTAAAATCTATTTGTTGTGTCCTTTTGCCAGCTGGATCCCAAAGCTTCCGTGAACACCACCAGCCAACGTGTATTGTTCTGATGTACAACCAAACTGTGAAGGGTTGCTGCCTTCCAGGAGTTCAGCTGGCATCCCTTGAATTGTTTTCACAAACCCTTTGAGCTGGCATTTGGAGATTACTGACCTTACACAATGTCACTGTAAACACTTCTCAAGTGTTGACAGAGAACTGTCACCTTGCACCTGGTGTCAGGGGTAGGAGGTTAAAATCCTTTATTACTTGAAGAAACTTCTGCATCTAATGCAGACCTACTGGGGTCTCGCCTTTCTTCCAATCTTGTCATGCTGATAAAAGTATAAACTAGAGGAAATTCCTTTGGCAGGGTGACTGAAAATATTTGTGTGATGGGACTGTAGCCATTTAAGTTCAACTATTCATACAGTTCCATAATTAACTATATTTGTTAGTAGTTTTCTATTAATAAGACATTCTGGTGTGGTGAGTCTTGTGTATTTGGCTTTTTATTCAAGCTGATGATGTTTGTTTCAGTACAAGTGTGGTGCTTTGACCATATGCTCGAATGTTAACATGTTTAAAGCCTGCAGCAGAATATTTACATTAAGGGACATGGAGCCAAGTTAAACTCAATTGCAACTTTATTAACTGGGTTTCAGTATTATCAGCAAAAGCCAGCTGTGATAATCGAGTGATCTCTTGCTTTTTTTTCCCTCTTTTAATTTTCCAAACAGGCTGAGGCAGATCTGTCCTTGTTGGAAGGTGTTCTCTAGTTAGGATGTAAGATACTAGTGCAGCAGGGTAGGGGGGTTCCAAGAGGTGTTTCACTTGGAACTGAAACCCTTGAGAGGGAGGGGTAAAAAGGTATAGATACCCAGGATTTTATTCCATATTCAGTCCCTTGTGTCAGGGAACTAGAAAATGTTAGGTGCTTTCTTTAGCCAGTGCATGGCTTAGCTCTGTTAAACTGAGCAGTAGTTCTCCAAGAGAGATTTTACAGGTGAGGCTGAAGCAGTTGAGTGGATCGTCCCCAGAAGGCTGTGGATGCACAATATCGAACTGTAGCAAGTGCCACCCGAGGTTTCTGCCTCTCAGATCATTGCAAAAACTTACAGGTTTGCCTGGATAACTGAACCAAGGGCAATTAATTTTGATAGTAATGGCTAACGGAGGGATAACCAGACTAAACAAGTCAGCAGATTTGAGGAAGTGGTAAGACATGGCCTGAGAGGTTAGTGATGGACATCCCCTCTGCTCTGCTGCAGCAAGGGGAAATGGTCTGTTGAAAGGTGGTGTCAGAACAGGGACTGCAGTGCAAGAGTAAGATCTCTGTGCTTTGTTTGAAATGGTAATGAACAGGTTGTTGCCTAGTGGAGTCACAGCTAGTGGCGTGACCATGAACCTCAGAATTAGAATAAACATTTAGCCTTCAAAAAAACCCAAACCAACGTCCTAACAACCTCAAACTCTGGATGTTCATCATGCCAGTTTAGAAAGAGGATGAGAAAAGTCTTTCTTTTTATAGTTCCCCTTTCCATCTGAAAAAGAGAACCATCTGAGGAGCATAGAAAGGAGAAGTTCAACGGCACTTTTATGGTTTGTTGGCAAACAGTAGGCAATTTTTTTCTTTTTCTTTTTTTTTTTTTTTTTTTCTTTCTTCTCCCCTTTCCCCTTCTGAAGAGGTTAATTCTAGTTAGGTCCATTCCAGATGATCTTGGAGAGGGCTGGCAGGGAGTTAGCATCATCGTATGATCCAGCCTCAAGTGATTTCTGCAGAAGGTGGACCTTTAGCATCCCATGTATATTTTGTATGCAGTCTGGCTGCCCTTCAAGGAGTTCTGGCATTTCATTGAGTCAAGGCAGCAGCAGAAGGGGTACGCAGTGAGGAATGAAAAACTGAGGAACTTACATAGGAAAAAAATCATCTGCAGCATGGGATTAGGCAGCACTAGAGCTGCAGACTTTTCTCCTTGCTGAGCTGATGTTTCTGAGGCTGGGAGTGGTGGGCATTCAGTCAAGACAAGGGCTTGTGTGCTGGTTTTTGTAGAGTACAGATTTGTAGGAGAGAGTGTCGGAATTGGAGTTGTCTGGGTGCTCAAGGTGAGAGGAGATGATACTGTGGAGATGAGATGTACAAAAATAGAGATTAGGGCTCTAAGAAGAATATGGAGATGAAAGAAAGAAGTGGACTTTTTTTTGAGGGATCTCTCCTCACCTTGTGTGCTACTGCTGTGGTTTTATACTCATGAGCAGGAGCAGATGAGTGACCCCCTCCTTGCCTTGTTTGTTTGTCAGTGCCCATCAGCTTTTCCATATCATTTGGCAAAACCCTGTGCCACACACTGCCCACAGCAGCTTCTTTCTCACTGAGACTTTGGTCAGGCTGTGCTGATGCTTAGAAAGGGGCTATACAGATGGTGGCCTCAACTTCCTCAGTTATTTTAGGTCCCAGCCGCTTCGAAAAGGAGGGGGAATTTAAGGGGGAACACTTGATTCATTCACTTTTAAAAGCCATCAGGCCCTTAAGCCATTTTGTGTTATTTTTCTAGTTGCAATGTCTTCTTAAGAAAAGATCCTGTCCTCTGGCAGGCACTGACATGAGAAGGAAATCAGTGGTTGGAAATGTCAGGAGGAAGGGAAGGAGTACTCCCCTGTTTGCAGAAACACGTGCTCATTTACCTTGGGTTTCTGAACTTTTTTTATGTGGTTTTGCTTTTTTTTTTTTTTTTTTGCCTGTATTCAGTGAGTTTGTTCAGTTCTGTGTACCAAGTTAGAGCTGACAATTTTTTTTTTTCATTAAGGTGATCACATGTGGAAGTTGGTTGGAAAACATAATTCAGGCAAGTGAAAAGAAGCTCAAACCTTAAGAAAATATGTTTGGGCAGAGAGATGCAGAAAGATGAAGTTAAAATGAAAACTCAAAGAAACCAGGGGGCTCAAGTCTGAGTTAAGTTTTCCTCTTGAAATAGTTGGAAATTTGTCTCTTGCATTCCAGCCCCCAAATCTGAAGTGCAGTCACACTTTGGGAACCCAAAGGCATGTGACAGGTGTTGATTTACAGCTGGGATTCAGTGGCTATGGCAAGTGGCAGATTTACATCATCAGGACTTCCAAGTTTTGTCTCAGTCCAAGTCATTTAGTGACCTTTGGGTGACTCTTGTTTAAACACCTACATGGGGAGCTTGATCTTGAGCAGTGAGGAATGGCTGCATCTGCCCTGGGCTGCCCTTGAGCTTGGCCGATACCTGGGTGGCAGGACAGGGGTGGCCATCCCTGCGGGCTGCCCTGGAACGCCTGGTGCCCCGCACTTCTGCCCGCCATCAGCAGGGGTAGCTAAGCTGCTGCCTTCTCTGGCAGTCCTCGCCCTTCCTTGCCTGGCAGAAGGGGCCAAGAATAACCACAGAGCTTCTCCCCCTCACTGCCCGCGCTGGGACGTGGACAGGAAAGGGGAAATGGTGCAGCGTGTCCGCTCCGGGGGCTGCTTTCCTGGAAGCCTGCTGCTTCCTACAGAGGTGTGCGTGGAGATGGGAGCTGCTGCCGCTGCTTTCCCTCCACCCCCCTCCATCCCCCATGCAAGACTTTTGGTTGAATGTCCTGAAATTTGCTTTCTTGGTGTTGAAATGATACTGTGGCAGATGTTTCAATACCCTGATTGCACTTGAATTTGAGACAAACATGAAGTGAGGGAAGAGGGAAGGTAAAATGAGCAGAAATTATAGTTTCATCCAATCTAGCTTCCGAGCTAAAGCCACATGGCAGTCAGATGACTGAGCACAGCTGCCTGGCTGTGTGGTCACATTATCCTCATCCTCACTAGGCAGTTTGTTGGTTCCTTCAAAAAGACAAAAATCTCCTTCTGTGGAGATTTTCAAACCCCTCCTGGACACGTTCCTGTGTGACCTGTGCTGGATTGTATGGCCCTGCTCTGGCAGGGGGGGTTGGACTCGAAGATCTCCAAGGTCCCTTCCAACCCTGACACCCTGTGATACAAGTCAGGGAAGGGGAAGGTGAGAGACTGCTGGGACCCACTGTTATGTAGCGTGGGAGACTGGTGCTGTGCTTCATGCTGGGATATCTAAAAACAGTGAAATACCTTTGTCACAGAGCCTGATTCAGTGAAAACCCAGGCTTAGAGGGCAAAGCAGCACAAATAACTGTTGTGCAGACAAGTACATGTTCAAAGACTGCTAATTTCCACTTTCAGCACTGATTTTTTTTTCATTTTCTTTTTTTCATATGAAGAGAGGTCTGGTGCTGCTGGCAGGCACAGGAAGAAGCATTCAGCTGCATGGGCAGTATTTACTGTCCCCATTTCCTCCAGAGAAACAACTGTGGGTGGGTCTGGCTTTAGCGTGTATCCCTTTGAACAAGCTCTGCACACCCTGCATGGTGTGCATACCACAGCTTGGGAAATCTTGACCTAGGTGAAGAGAAACCAGGGAGTTACTGCTCTCAGCCTGTTTAAAACTACAGTGCTATCAGCAAATGCTGCTTCTCAAAGTGGTTGTTACCACTAAGGTGTAGCAAGCCAGTTGTGGTGTTACTTACCTGATGTTTAGCAGAACTGCTGAATCTGACCTGCTGTTTGCATCCTCTAAACTTAGTCCAGCACTGAATGTAGAAATCGGGTAGAGGGAAAAGCAGACAGAGGAGGCTAATTTAGTCTTGTTGCTGTAATTCTTTGGCTTCACGGAACACATCGAAAAGGATGGGAAAGGCACAGACATGGCTGGATGTGGTGATGGAGCAATGCCTGGAGAAAGTGCATGAATTTGAAAGCCATGGAGCTGTTAAGACATCAGCTTTGCTCCCCATAATTACAAGGAGAGAAGAACCCTGAATACGGGGCCAGACTCTGGCTAAAGGCGAGTCCATCTTCTACGAGGCAAAGTGTGTCCTAAAGGGCTGCTGAGACTGGGCAGGCAGTGGGACAGGACGCTTGCCATAGCCACTAAACCCCAGCTGCTTCTCTGAGGAAGGGCAGAAGAAGTGAGAGGCTCTTCACTACTGGCTACGTAATATTTCTCTGCCATTCTGGAAATGCTCCAAGACTTCAGTACCTTACACTTGATGTATTTAAAACAGCTTTGGTTATTTCATGAAGCTGTTATGACATGCCTACTCTGCTGTTCTTCATGAAAGACTGCTCTGTTTTGGTAAAAAAAAAAAAAAAAAAGTGGGATTATATGAATTTGAGAGCTCTTCAACAAGTTGGTTGAGACTGATGGTTTTTCTTATTTCTGGAAAAAAAGTAATAAAAATCACCACTCCCCCCAAAATACAACCTCCCCCTGAAAACAAAGGTTATTTTTTTCATTGGGAGATTTTGAAATGTTCAAGCTAAGCAGCTGTTTTTTCAGCTGTTGCAGGTATTAAACAACAGCAAGAAAATCCTGCATTATGACCTGTCACAGGAAATAATCCTGTCTTGATCAGGGTGAGCAGCTGGGTTCACTGCTTCTCCTGCAGTAGTAATCCTCAACTTCTCGACTTGTTACCTGCACAAGGGCTCGTCAAGATCTGAAGCTAAAGGTATAGAAAAAATGAAACAATGAAATTGCAGATGTTTAAGTGCATCCTTGGGATTCGTAAATTATGGAAGCTGCAGTGAATTGCTGTTAGGAATGAATTAGGTGTTTGGAAGTGACCTGCTTTGAAGATATTTTTCCTTTTTTAAAAATGTGAAATGCTTTTGACCTTTCTCCCCATTGCAATGAGAGTGACCACTTAAATTTTGCTGCTTTTTTTGGTGATAATAAATAACATTTACTTTTCAGTGGTGCTACTTGAATTATGCAAATCAAATTCTCACTAATAGCTTTTTTTTTCAGACCTCAAATCTGCAGTATAATTTGTTCTTTAGTAAATAGATGAGGGGAAAATTCAACAAGGGCAAGGGTGGGCAGTCACATTTTTGGATCCTCTAACTACATCTGCACTGGGAAATCACTTAGAAGAATCTCAGTGCCAAAAATGCCCAGAAAACTGGTGCCTTGTATAAATGTTAAGAAGAGGAATTGCTGTGTTTTCTGTGGTTATTGTCAATAAAGGGCTTGTCACCAATTTATTTCACTTAATGAGTCCTGAGAAAAATCTTACTCTGAGAATATCCTGTAGGCATCCTTTACCTTGGCGACCACCATCTTTAGTTCTGGCTTGAATCTGCTTATTATTTAGATTAAAATCTGCTTTGCATGGTCAGCATAGTTGAAAGAGAGCAGCTTGCCTTCTGCCTCCTACCTTAACAACGGAAGAATAATTGCAATCACAAGTGAAAAGGCAGGAAATAACGTGCTTTACTTGAAGAACACACACCTCCTATCCCCCAATTTAACAGTTACCTTCCCTGCTCTTTCTCCTGCTATCAAATGAAAACAGAAAAACACCTCTGAAAAGCACCAAAAGCTCAGGAACAAGCGAACTACCTCAAAACTTGAGAAGCAGCTGTGGCTATAATTGCTTTGACAACTAAAAATGGAATTTTGCTGTGTCATTTCTAGAATCATCTTTGAGCCTGGTGCTGTGATTGAATTGTTGCTGCATTACAGAAATGAAAGCACGGGGACGTAGGTGGTGCCAGACCAGAACCCCAGCGGGCTGCAGGCACGGTTGAATTTGGTGTGTGGCAGTACAAAGTAGCTTTCGGTTGATATCTACGCTCTCTTGTGTGCACCAGCCAAGACCACTGCAGCTGGCTGGGTGCATGGGGTGGGAGCTGGGAAGATAGTGAGAGGAGATGTGAAGACAGCAGAGTTATGGGGGATGCACACTGGGAAGGACGGTTGTGCTTTTCACCATCCTGTCTACATTGAGAGTACTGTGATAGCCACGGCCAAAACAAGTGCATTTTAACAGAGATGAGATGCTCTCCATGCCATTCTTGCTCCTTCCCTTTACCATTGTTTTGACACTGTAAGTTTTTATAAAGAAAATTAGGGTGTAAGAGTGTCAGACACCTTCAAGAACCAGTAGGTGAATACCAGTTCCTTGAAGATAAGCACAGTCTGTCTCGGAGGACTTGATTATCCAAAAGCAATTTGATCTCATGCTCTGTTGGTTCAGTGATTTGACACCCTGCGTTGGCATTGTTATTTAGGGTGTTTTAGGTAAACCAGTATGAGCTGGTTTATCCTGTTCAGAGACTAAGCTACTTCTCCCCTTCCCACAACTGAATCTAACAAGTCATTGCAGTGAACGCTTTCTTTATTTGTCTCTGAACTCTTAACTGTGATCAGGGACAAAACAGCCATGACCTCTGTCTTTGACAGGAGGTTGTCAGTCTCTTCTTAATATAAGAGCAGGGATGCTGCCTCGCCTTGCTTTGAATGGCTGATCCTCGTTATCTGTGGAAAGGAAATCTTTTTTTTTTAAAAGGGATGGTGGTGTCTGAAGAACCTTTGTTTCTCAGGCTATGATCCTGCATTGCTGCTCAGCTATAAAACATGGAATGTTGTCCTGGGGAGGTTAGAAAGTAAAATGCTCAAACTGCTCCATGTGTGTGCTCTTACATATGTTAGCAAATCAACGATGTGAGAGGAAATGGGCAAATAAAAATAGCAGATTACAGAGTTTTACCCTCAGTTTTTGTTGGGAAATTTTAATAAGTAACAGGGCAACAAGCGTGGCCTTGGATATTGTTTCATTTCCTGAAGGGGCAGATAGTGCTTTGGTTTATTTATTTCTCAGTTGTGAAGCATTTTGCTCGGGCTCTGATCTGGTGGGTCTGGTTATCACAGACAAGAGATGCTGACTCTCCCACTTCTGCTCTGGAGCGCTGGTGTCGCAGGCACTGGTCTGCAGGAAGGGCTGTTACACCTCCCGACACAGCCCGCTCGCGATCATCTAAGCTTAGAAACTATTTGATCCTAGTTTTTCACACTTAAATCCTCGGATGCGGACAGTCCTGCTGTTGCTGTTCTCAGGAACACCTCCCTTTTCTTCAGGGCTAAGTGGCGTGGCCCGTCCCTCTCACCTGAGCCAGAGACCAGCTGCTCTCCTTGCAGCCTTCAATTCGGGCAGCTTTCAAAGCCCTCTTTTAACACCACGGCTCAGAGGTTAAAGTGTTCGGGTCTCCAGTTTCTGAGGAAATTCGTCCCTTCTGAAACTGAACAGATGGATCTGAGCCTCAGCAAGTAGGACTCAGCAAGGGAACTATGTTTAATTCCCACATCCTGAACGAGTGCTCTAACCACTAAGGAAGGGCAAGGAAACTGCTGCTTCCTTTGGCCATGCTTGTGTAGTAAAGATGTTGCCCTTCCTCATGAAAGCAAAGGAGTAGGTGGAGCAGAGCTCAAGGTGCTGAACTGCAGATGAAAAGAAAGGCTTTTCATTCAGAGCAGCAGGAGGCCCAAGCCCCTAGAAGAGGTGGGTTTAAGGAGCTCGCCTCTCCTTGGTACTCCCTGGTGCTGGTTGAACCAGCTTATTCTTCAACAAAGCTGTCTTGTGTGGATCGAGCCCCTTCCTGCAGGTTGCATGGGGAACTTACTCGTTGCTTCTGCTGCAAAATCCAGAGACTAAAATAGTTGAGCGCTTTTGTGTAGTACTGCTGTGCCAAAAGCCTAAGTCCTCCCATAGATTAATAGTTTGATCCTTAGGGAGCATTAACACCCCAATACTCTTGAAGTATGTGCTTATACAGAGAAAAAGTAGCGTCTGGTGCTGCTTTCTTCCCAAATCCTCCTCCCAGCAGTCTGCATATTAAATATACATTAACCCTCCCAGTAATTACACCATGATGACAGTTGAAACAGAATTGGAGAAGCTAATGTAAAGCCAGACCTAGTGTCCCACCTGCACTGCGGGCTGCTGTCAGAGCACCTGTCAGTCATGATTTGCATCTGTACAACTGTTTCTTTCCTGGAAAAAAAAAAAAAAAGCCAAACAAAAAGCAGGCTTCCTTCCAGCCTGCTACCCTGATAAAGCTTATCAGTCATAGCAACGGTGAAGGCATCGTGAGGGTACCTTATAACACTGGCATCACTTTGCTCTTAGAAGCACAGATCACAGCGTTGAAAATCAGTTCCTTCCGTCTAGTGGCACTTCTGCTGCTGGTGGGACATCGAGCAGCAGTTACAGAAGAAAAAATCCCTGCACTGATCTTTCTGTGGACCTCACACTCAATTTCTCAGTGTCCCACTTGCACATAAAATACATAATAAAGTATTTGTGCAAGAAAAAAATAAACCAGTTTTTCTAGAAAGCTCTAAGCTGCCTGGAGTGGTCTAACACACAGTGTCCTGGTGGTCTACCCATTACTGTAACTCAAGGCTTGGAGACACCTCTCTCTTGAGTAAGCAGCATGCTTAGCAGGAGAAATAAGAGAAAAGCACCTTTCCAAAGGGCTGCTATAATGCAGGGGCATGTTCAAAGGTTGTTGTGGACTTTCAGCATTTACTCTGGTAGCACTGACCTCTGAAACTTCAGTATATTGCATTCATTGCCTTGCATGGATGCCTTCTTTCCTTCTAAGCTAAAGCCAAGCACTGAGGCAATTGTCATTGGAGGATAATAATGTCTTTAGTTAAATAAACCCAAGACTTTGCCATTTTTTTTTAATGTAGCTCTAACCCATTTGTTGCAAATTACAGCTTTCCGGGTTTGCATCGCTGTGACTTTGCTGGTTCCTGATGTGGGCTCATTAATAGATTATTTCCTTGTTAGCTGAAGGTAACGCTTTGACCTAGAGCTGATTAGGGAAAAGAACTTATGTATCTATTATTTTTTCTCTCTCATAATTAGTATAATTAAGCTTCTGTGCCCTAGACAGCAATCTCAGACAGTCTGCTGTGGAGCCACAAAACCGTCTGGCCGGCAGGAGTGGGAGTTGGCTGTTGAGCAAGGGATGGCCGGGTTCTGGAGTGTCAGGGAAAAGCTGAATTACAGCATTACACAGAAAGTAACCAAACCAGCAGAGAGAGAGTTCCCTTCCTCCCCACCCAGTTAAATCCAATTAACTGGGAGGAATGCAAAAAGCAGGTTCTGTCATTTACACATTTTTTAAGCTAAATTGGCACACTGATGAGACAGAATCATTTAAGGGCACAGCATTTCAGTGTATAGGTGGAAATCACAGGTGGTGTGCAGCAGGAAAGCAGCCAAATCAAACCGCTCTGGTTTTGACACAACACTGCAGCTTTTCAGTAACGCCTTCACCTGCTCTCTGTGACTTGGGCTGGTTCTGAGAGGGTTTGCAGCTGTGCACTGGGTGTGACTGGGACTAATTCAGCCCTGGGGGGTGGGGGGAAGGCTGCTCTCCACAGGCATAACTAGGATTTCCCTTCCTAGGATGCCCTGGCTGGCCATGGTGGAAAGGTCAGCTGCCTCTGAAGGTGGGGGCTGCAAAACAAAAGCAAAGGAGGACAGGACTCTTTTTCAGGGTAGATCATAACAGCTTTAGGGGGAAGCAACAAGTTAAGAAGGTGAGTTCAGTTCAGTACCTTTGGTTTTCATATAGCTTTAATGTTTTTTTGTATGCAATTTTGTTTCTGAAGTCTCAAATCAGGTTAATTGAAGTGAACCCTCACCTTAAAAAGGATCTGGCTAAGCTACTGGTGTGCCTGGAAAGTGTTGAGCAGCTTAACTGGCAAGAAATCTTGAAGCTTAAACCTTGAACTGTATGTTGGGGGGGCACAAATAGCTGCCTTTTTGTTGTCTCTTGCTTTTCCTACCATCTTTGCTCTTGAGAGTATGTGTTGTTTTTTCTTGTAGCGTGACTGGCCGCACAGGGTTATCAGGACAGTTGTTCTTTATGGCCATCTCAGGTATCAGTGCTCTGGTGCCATGGAACTGCATTTCCCTTCATAAAATGGCAGCTGTAGCTCAGCACATCCCAACAGGGCTGAAAGGCAAAGCTCAGTAAAAGGAGACCATTGTCTTGCGTTGGAGTTTTCTGGTGTGGTGGGCATGGGTTGTTGTTCAGTGGGAGCAGCTTTCATCCATCCTTCCGAATGAATCTCGTAACCTGAGAGAGCTGTAGTGGGAGTGCCCGTGTCTGAAGTGGAGAGGGAGGCTCTAGTGTATTGTAGTCATCTCCATGTGATAAGTGCATGAGCAGCCCCTGGAAGAGAAAGGGCTGGAAGTCTCTGGGATACTGTTAGCTTAAGTGTTAGGATGCTTTCTTGGGAACTAAGAATTATAAACTTGGATCCTCCCTTGAACAGAAGGGATTTAAGAGCTAATCTACCACATCAGCTAAACACCAAACTAGCTGGGGTCTGAAGGAAATTACTCCTGCTTTGAGTGTAAGACTAGAGGTGCTTACTTTTAATCAGAGGATGTGTATCATGAACCAGGGATGCTGCTTCTTAATAAACCCCTGAAGGCCCCGGGCAGGCTGTAGGAGCTTATGCCAGGGATCTTGAGCTGTGCCCCTTGTCTGCCCTTGCACCTCCTTTTGAGGTACCTGATAACCACAGAGCTTACCCAAAGCCCAGGGACAATGTTAACACAGTCCCAAGCTCCACTCAAGGCCCGGTGGTCAGTTAGAACCCGCAGTGCAACCTGTGGAGCTGCTCAAAGGCCTTTTTGGGCTGTGTTTCTTGCTGTTGGCTGTCAGACCAGCCCTGCCAGGAGTCACCAAAACATGGGAAACTACTTTGTGTAATAGAGCACCTGGCAACTGACAAGGGATAGTGGGATTTTTGTTTGCTTGTTTTCACTGTGTGACTCCTAAAAACCTTAAACTCATTAAGTGTGGAGGAAAAACATCCAGTTACAAATTGCAGAACCATTCTGGATTGTACTGCCATGTCCTGTGGTGTAACTACCCATGTTCTTTCTGTGCTCCATGTGTGATAAAATAACTTGGGAGAGAGTAGAGCGTCTGTAGTCCTGGGTCACTGGCTCCTTGCCTGGAAGTGTTCCATAAGCAAAACCAAAGCTGAGCTGTGATGTGGGGCGTGTCGTGTGTTCTGGTTTGATGTGGCAGGGATGACTGTGATTAAGACTCCGATGATACGCTGTCAGAAAGTAAAAAGCTTGTGTGTGTTATTGGTGGAAACAGAAAAGGAGTTTTGTGATGTGTGGAGGAGTCCACTGCTCCTTTGAACTGTTTTCAGGCTGTGATTAAATGCTCTTACAGCTAATGATATCTCATTTTTTAATAGAGCATTGAGGGGACTGTATTGTTAGTGTAACAATTAACACATTTTGGAAGTAAATAAGCAGCTGAGCACAAGTGCTTGTATATCTAAACTTGGTTAGTGTCTTGGGGCCTGAGAAAACAGGTAAAAAGCTCTTAAGTGGAATGATGCCACTTAATCCTGGGTTATCAAAGAAGTCTGAGACAGTAAGCAAAGAAGAAACTGCCAGCATCTGGCAATGTTTCAGGGTTCAGCTGGATTTTTACTAATTTTGAGAGACTGAATTCCAGCTAGGTGTGAACTGGTTTATTAACTGCCTGTTACTGACCTTTCTCTCTGTTTGCCTGTGTTGCTAATGCTTTCTGTGCGTTACGGCAGAACTCCAGCGCACGCTTTCTTCCTGCGGAGCTTGCAAGCATTTACTTGGCAGTGTGAAACCTCTCCCTTCAGCTGATAAGGAGTGACCTGTGTTAGAAGGGCAGCTAGTCCAGCTCAGACACGGCTCCCAGTTGTGCTGGGTGGAGGCTTCAGAGTGCTAATTAGCAATGGTTGATAGGCCCACGTTTCAGTGGGGACCAGCCCAGTGGGAGCAAGGCTGGCACAGAGCAGGTGGAGGAACTAGATGATCTTAACCTGTTTAGACAATATACTTAGAGTTTACCAACCAAATAAATAAACTTGCATGCTGGCTGCATCCAGAAAGAGTCAGGTCACTTTACAAGTTGTCTGTTTTGATTACAGAAGTGTATGTGTTTTCTTCTTGTGAAAGATACTGAAAAAGACTGAGACTGACTCTTTTCTAATGTGTGTGAAAACTCTGGCATTCACTCCTGGAGCTCCCTTACCTCTGCTTGCTACTGTAAAATGTATTGCTTGTCTAGGCTTTCTGAATGTAACTTCCTTTTACTAGCAATCCAGTCATCATGCCATCTTCTGGCCTGAGGCAATTAGGCCAACTACTTTCTTTTCTCATTTTCAGGGTGCATTGAAATCAAATATAAAACACCACAGTTTGGGTGTCACTCCTGTGTGAGAGTACTTGAAGTGATTTGATTCATTTGTTGTTCACTCACTTGCCTTTGAAAATATCTAAAATGAGGGGCTTTTAATGTTCGTAGATTTGTGCTTCTCTTAAAATGAAAGATGAAAGGGTCAAAAGACATATCAATGGATTTTGGCTTCTATATAGCATCTGGGTTTAAATTCCATTCCTCCCCTCTCTGTGAGAAAAGCCTTTCTATTCGTTTTCTTTCGAGTTATAACTATTCTTTCTATAATGTTGGCTTCTGTAGGTATGGTAAACACATTGAGTGGCTAAGAAGGGAGGTAGAGAGAAAAATAAAGAACAAAACACAACAACAACAAAGCAAATAAATCAAAAATGCAATGGAGGAGATGAATACAGAGACACCATTTGTACAGTTTCTGATCTTTTGGAAATGCTTTGAGTCACAATCACCAAGAGCTGTTTTCAGTGGCTGCAGAACCTGGTAGGATGCTCCCTTCCAGGGTCGTGTGAGCTTCTGTCAATGGCTGGTTTGCTTTTGGTTTTTTAAGTTGGGTTTGTTTGTTTTTTTTTTTTCTCCTCCTGTAAAGCTACAGGTGAGGTTTAAAGTGCCAAGACTACTGAGGGTTGAGGAGAGCAGGGTTTCTTAGTAGATGATGTCTTCTTACTGATTGATAAGAATCTGGGTGTCCCAAAGAGAAGTGCCAGTCTGGGTGATGGTGCTGACTAAAGAGGCGGGTTATCTGCTGTAAGAACAAACCTGCTTCTAACGTGTTGGGCAAACAGATCTCGTCAGCACCTGACAATGCAGAGAAGCAAATCTTCAAATTCCTAGAGTAATTTGGAAGCTGTAGAAAGTCATGTGGCCATGAAGAGGCTTGAGACTTGTTGCAGTCATTATTGATGTCTTGCTATTCACATGTCACATCAGGTGCCAGCTCTGAAAACTCTTCTGGCAGCCTCGCTCCATTTCTCTGCCAGTCCTGGGGGTTTGCTTTACCCCCAGCCTCCTCCTGCTCGGTTCCCTGGGGTGCTCTCTGGAGGTAGTATTGTCTGGTAACTGTTTGCATTCGGGTCCCAGCCTGTGGAGCTGATCAGCTGGAGGCCTGTGGTGTAGAGGAGGAATCAGATGCTCAGAAGATGCTCTTCTCTGCGTAAATGATCTTTGTCTCAGCCTGACTTCCTGCAGCACTGCAACAGGCAACTGTAAAATCGCGTCCATAGCAAGAAGGTGTTGCAACCTCTCTTCTCAGACTGTCCCTCCTCTCCTCCTTCCTGTATTATGCCAGGATTATGCTGTTTTTCACTATTTCCCTTTTTCTTTAAGGAGGAAATTGAATGCAATGGAGCTTTCTCTTATTTCCCTCTCTCAAGCCAATCTTTCTTCTGTCGCATGTGACCTTTGGATGCGCAGTTCCTGTCTTGCTTTGGTAGCAGTTACAAGACAGTGTTTCTTGTTCAGTATAGCTTGTGTGCATCTTGGAGCAAAAACCATGATGAGCCTGGCTGGACTTCTGCAAAACTGCTGGGTGGCTGTCCTGACAAATGGGCGAGCGCAGCACACTCGCTTCTGTCAATTCTTACACCCCCTGGCTTGTTCTGCAGAATGGCTGCACTGTCTTGCCTTGAACTTTCCCCCAAGTCCTATGTCCAATGTAATCACAGTGCTTTATAACTTTATGAATTGCCTTTTGGGAAGGACCTCTGGAGAACTGAGCTGTTGTGAGGGCTTCTTGCATCTTGAAAGTGTGAGAGGGTTCGGGCAGCGCTGTCTTAAATGGCTCTTGCTATCTGAGCTCAGCCTTGTAAGTCAGGCTCTGAGAGAACTGCATTTCATAAACCATCTCCCAGAATCTCTGCTACTTCTACCCCAGGGTTTGCAGTTTACCACAGACTATTTAGCAAGCAATCAAAAATTGTATAAACAAGGTCTACCTTTAAATCTCTAAGTGGAGGAAGAAGAGCAAAGATGTTTTAATAACTCTGGAGATAGATGTTGCTTTAGTCTGATCTACAGTTTGCACTCAAATACTTTTCAAAGTGGCTAGCTGAGTGTTGGGTGGTTAATGTGAAACACTAAAAAGAAGCTGAAGTACCTGTCTATATTCCAATAATTAAGTGGCTTTAAAAGGTTTCAAGCTGTGCACTCTGACAAACCTTGGAAGGCTCCAAGAGCTCGTAGCGTATTTGACCACATACTTTCTATAGACTAAAAGATGTTGCTTTGTTCCTTCACTTAAACCACAGTGATGGGGAGGTGGGGTGGTGTTTGGCTTTCTACATACACAAAGTTAAACTAAAGGAAGAGAATTTAAGTATTAAGCTGGTCCTTTAACATGGAACGTGTTGTCCAAGACGGCTAGAAATATTGCTGTGGAATTCTGTGGTACTTCTCTAGCTGAAAGTTGATTCTGACCTGTGGGATTTCTTTTCCTCCCTGTGCAGCTAGCCTGTAGGTGATGTGGCACGATTAGAATTGGAACAGAAATAATTCTGTATGGATTTTTACTGGAAAAAAGCTGTTCAGCTTATTTGCATCTCAAGGGGCAGGGCAGGATTTGTGTCTTAGTTATTTCCAGTCATGACAGCATCTTTCCCATGTCTTGATGATGCAGATAGGATTTTATGGGTCATAATGAAAGATTTTATTGATCATATTATGAAAGATCAATGCAAGATGCCCTGGCTGTCAATTCTGTGCTACCCACTATGTACGCAGTGACAGGTTTGACTGCTCACCATTGTGGCTGAGAAGAGAATACCTTGGGGTGCCCAATTATAGCAACAGCGAGAGGAAATTCAGAAGAGTAATTTTGGCTTCCTTCATTGCCTTTATGTTGGCCTCTGAACGAGTGGCTGCTCCACTCCTTTCAGATTTCACAGCAGCAAGAGCACTAATGGCAACTCTGCGCAATTTTGACTTCTCATGTCCGGGAGATGGAATCAATGCTTTTCCTTCCACATTTAGTAAAACAATTTTGCATGCATGCTGAGCAGCTATTCTTGTCTATACCTGCTTTGAGATGGTCTGGACAAACTGGAAGACTTTCTAGAAAGCCATTGCTTTCATTCTTTTTCCCTTGCCCCCCCCCCTTTTTTTTTTTTCCCATAAACTGCAGATTGCCAGTGGAATGGTTCTCTAAAGGAGGTATTTTCAAGGCAAAGATGAGGAAAAGCCAAGTGTTTTAATAGGGCTTATCTCATAAGGGGTGGAAGTTTAAAGCAGGAAAGAATAAAGTTGACATAAACAGGAAAACCAGCAGCTGAGCTGTCCAGTTCAAGGGTAACTCAGGTGCTGTTACCATAGAATTGGAACATTTAAATTGTTCATGTAGTTATTGCTATAACATTGCCATGTGGTTTGGAGCAGACCCTTTGGCAAGGGTACTGTGATGGAGAAACACAGCTGCGGGGCTTGTGTACCTAAAGCAGGTTCTAAGCAGAGTTTAAATGCTGAAATCTGTGTCTGTGGTCTGTAGATAGATCTCCACAGCACAATTTATGGATTCCCCCTCTAGGAAACCCTGTTCAGTCCCTACTTGCCCCTGGAAGGGCTGCATCTCCCTGATGTCTATGAACAGCTGGATTTTGCTTTCATACTTGCCCAGGACTGTGGGAGTCCCACAGCATAGCTCACAGGGAAGTGTGACCTGACCCGAAACAAAGTGTTCCTCTAAGTTCTGATCAAAGCAGACCCATTGCTCAGGGGAGCTGAGCTCCCGACAGCCATCGTGTCTGTTTTGGCTGCTTTTAAAGCATAGCTGGGGAAGGAGAGAGCCTATTAGGGAAGCTGCTTGCCTGTGAGGAGGAAGGCAGGGGTCAAGTGCTATCTCTGAGCACTGTCTTCTAATGTGCTGTTTAACATTAACATCACATCCATAAGCGGAAATGAGAACAGGCAGCAGAGCTCTCCATTCCCATCCTACAAAGTCATGCTTCCCCTTAGGCATAGTTTTCTCCCTCTGGCCCAGCAAATATGTTGTTATAATTTGGGTTGAGTGTTGGGAGGAGTCCCCTTCCTTGAGGAGGGGCTTGTGTTGGACTAATGCCCTTATGCTCTCCCCTGCACTGAAGGCTTGAATCTCTTCTGGCAGCCGTTTAGAGCTGGTGACTGTGCTTCTGAACAGGGGGAAAAAAAAAAAAGCTGGGCTTTTGGAAAAAGCTTGTGTGCGTGGTAGGCCAGAGATCTCTTTCCAGATTCTGTGGCAAGAGGTTGTGTGTAACATAGAATTTCTCTTTTTAACTGTAACTGATTGTTGCTTGCTGGGTTAACTCTGATCAACTTTCTTCTTTGTTTGGGGATACTCAGTAGCAGCAGGGCCCCTCATGGATCAAACAGCAACTGCTCACTGCTAAGTCTGTGCTGGAGAAGCGAGCAGGAGAGCTTCAAATATGCAGCAAATGTTTGGTTTATCAGCACAAGTACAATGCCCCAAAAGAGAGCAGTGGCTTTCCTAGAGCAGTAGTCCATAAATTGTGCTGCAGAGAAATCTAACAGCCATGTGTAACTGGTAACAACTATCAACTGGCAGCAAACTACTTTCTTAGGAAGAAAACGTCTGCCAAGATTCCCAGCTAGTCAAATGTCAGCACTACCTGACTATATGTACAATTAGCTGTGTGTTTGAGTAGTTCAGTAGTACCTTACCCTCTTTGTCCATTTGTAGTAAGAATACTTGTTGGATTCACAGTAACTTCTCAGGTCCTCCTTGGACTGAAGATTTCTTCTTTCCTTGCACTTTATAAACTCTGTGTGTTGGGGTCTTTTTGGGGATGTGTGTGTGTCTGTGTAAGCAAGCTGCCTGCCTTTTCCTAGGGAGCAGCTGTTGCTGTGCAGCACTAGTGAATGTGGCAGTGGAGGAGGAGGAGGCAGCACTGCTCTCTTCACCTAAGACGCAGCTGCGGGAGCTCTGAAACCTTGTGGCTACACTTGACCTGGTTTCCTTGACAAAAGCACATCTGGTTTTCAATTTGCTTTAACCTGGAAGCCATGCCTGTGCTGGGGCTAGGAATCCTGAGTTGCAAATCCTTCTGTAAAATGCTGCTGGGAGCATTACCAAGATAGCAGAGCTGAAGTGTTCCCCGTGTCCTCTTGGTAGTCCTGTGAGAGAGGTTCACTTTTATCTTGTCACCTTATGTACCTGGCAATTTGTGTGCAGTGGAAACTGTCAGACCTGCTTTTCCTCTTTGTACTGCTTCAGTCTGGCTGGTGTTGCCCAGAACCTCCTTGTTCTCTTGTTGTATCAACAGAGATGAGTTTCCTCTGTGCTACCAGTGGATCTGTTAGTGTTTGTTGCCTGGAGTTTTGGACATGAGGAGCCTCCTGCGTCCTCTGCGAGGTGTGAGTGTCGTGCCATGGCCTTGCTCTGGAGCAGCTCAGCTCTGGAGTTTCTGCAGCTCGCCACAAGGTGCTGAGGAGCCTGGGTCAAGGTGGAAATAGGCTGCTCTTGTTTGCATCCTGTGCCTGAGACGTCGGAGGGCTTTGGTGGAAATGAGCAGTCACTTCATCTTAAGAGCTGGGAGAATAAATGCCTGCAAACTGCAGCCCTCTGACCAAATGTGTGATTGCTTCTGGGAGGGAGAGTGTTAACAGCAGAGACAGAGGGGAGATTTGCCAGGGTTACTGATTATAAATCTGTATAAATTCTCAAAGAGCAGGCAAGGCTGAGGTTTTAAAATTCTGCCTTATAAGGTCCCTTCCAGCATCTTGTCCTCCTGCCCTAGGAGGGCCGTGCAGATGCTGCAGAGGTTCAGATACAGATCCAAGATGTGGAGTCTGGATGTTTTAAAGCAGGGCCTGAACTGAAGGGCTGTCATGCAAAAGAAATGTGCCGGGGGTGGTGGTGGTGGAGGAGGGAACAGCTAATAGATGTTTTCCCTTTGCTTGACATCTGTCACCTCCCCCAACGCCAGCCTTTCCTCTGTTTATAGCAAACCATTTGCTCCCATTAATTAGAACTGGATTCCTGCCATCTGACCGGCTTTATGCCTGTGCAAATGTCAACAGAGCCAGGACTACACAGGTGGGGAGAAGGGCTAGTGAGAGGAGATCTGTTGCATCTGTTTGGGGAGGGATAGATGGGGGGAAATGCCACCTCCTTTTCAAATGAGCCACATCAGCTACAGCAGTAATTGAAGTGCAGACTGGGAGCCCCAGGATGCCACTTTTCCCCATCCGTTTTCAGAGCAGACTGCACTTTAAGCCATCCCCTCCAGTTAAATCTCTTTACCAAAGCGGTCTCTATGAAGGCTTACATAGGAGGAGATAATGGTGCTGTCATTTTTACAAATAATCACACCAGGAGCAGAAAAATAAGAGGAAGATGATTATGCCTGAAAATCCAATGAAGTTCCAGTTGCTAATGCAGTGGAAGCTAAAAGGAACCACAATCCCAAGCTGTTCCTGCCAGGCACCGGGCTGACTTTGCTGCTGTGATTTAGGAGTGTACAGCTGTGTTGCCATGACATTAGAAGGAAATGTGCTTACCCTGGGATGGTTTTCCTCGTGTAAAATACTATGAAGACAAAGTATTTAATGTGCTAGTTGAAGCAAACCCTGAGCGGGAGAAACAGGTTAGCTTTGACTAGCTTGGCCAGATTGTAAGAGGAAAAAAGTGCCAACCATCTCGTGGGTGCCTCCAGCAGAGAATGCTGCTCCTGCTGGGATTATGAGTCAAGAGGGGCACTGTTTTCACCCTGAAGATCAAATCCCATCTGAAAAGGCAGTGGGACATCAGGCTCTCACTCCCCTAGCTCCTTCATATAATCATTTGATTATATATAATCCTGACATTGATCATGACATATAATAATTTGAAGTATTTTTTTATGCAACAGAGTAAGGAGGGGGGTGGGGGTGATGTGCCTGTGTGTACCCCAGAGTATTTTAAACATTTTACACCCTGTAGGATGGTGCTCTGAATGCATTCAGGCTAGGGGAACCTGAGTGTCACAGTTGTGAGTATTCCAACCACTGAACTAATGGCAAAATTGCCTGGGGGAGAAAGGGTGGTGCCTTCGTCCTGCATCTGCAAGAAACAGGTATAGGCTGCAAACCTGCAAGGAAGGAGACTCTTAGAATGAGGAGACTTCTAAACAGAAAGGCCATGGGTATGTTTTTTTATACCATGTTGTAGGAAGCATCTCATTCCCTTCCCCATGGCCTGGCATCTGAGGATCCCTGCCTCGTGTGCCCCTGTGTGGAGAGGGGCCAGCAGCACCCCACTCTGCTGCAGGGGCTGGGGTGAGCGTGGTGTTTGTCAGGGGCTCGAGTGCTCCTTGTGCAATGTACAAGCCAAGCACGCGGCCTCAGTCCTTGGTGTCCTGCTCAGAAAGAGCAGGAGGGAGAGCAGTAGATCTTTAACAGACCTTTTCTCTCTTTCTCACTCTCTTACCCTAGTGGAAGGGTTTTGTTCCCTCTAAGTTTGTGTTTTGTTTTGGGTTTTTTTGTGTTTTTTTTTTCTTTAAATCAGTAATGCTTTCTGTGCTAACTTAATGAACATCAGTTATTGCCCTCACTGGTTAGAGCTGAGGCAAGTAAAACAGGGAGCTGTTTGTAAGTTCTGAAAGAATTCTCTCCTAGTACAATATTTGTCCTGATTAACTTAAGGAATCATTTACAGGTCAAAGTAAAGAGAACCACTTGATCCATAAACTTAGTTGAAAAATGCAAGGTCTCGCAGAATGATGGAGGGAGAGCTGTCATTGCAGCTCGTGGGGTGGCAGGGGTAAAACTCTCCGAGGAAAAAAAATTGGTCATTTACTGAGTGCCTCAAAATTATTACTTATATCTGCACTAGGTAAATGTAGTTGAATGGAATGTATTTGACAGATGCCTGTTTTTCTGGAGGGGGGAAGTTGTTGCTGTGCTAGTTAAATAGCAGAGTATTTGGTGCTGAGATGATGATATCTACCCCTTCTCCTCTCGGTGCTGCTGGACTCTCAGCAAGCTTCAGTGAGTTGTGCTGTCAGGTCTGGTGCTGTGCTCCTCTGAACAGCCTACAGGCAAGAGAAGGTGCGTTTCTTTAAGCTCTGTTTTGCAGCTAGGTGTAAACCACAGGGTTCACATGTAAATCCAGGGTCTCGTTACCCTGCTTGCAGTTTTACTTGAGTTGAAAAGATTTGAGTGTTTTAAAGTTATTTCCTATTTTGTATTTGAGTGTAGTGGTGAAAACGCCACTACCCACCACTCTTTAATTCCTGTCTCTGTAAGGTGCTTTGCTTTTCCAAAAGAAATCCTTTTTAAGAGTGTTTTCCCTCTCCCCACTCTTCCATGCTGGATACTTTTCTGTATCTTTGAGCACAGTCACCTGTTGCTCTTAAATTTTGCCCGGGGTTTGTTCACCCTGGCTTGGCATCCCAGGCTTTTCAGTCATTCCCATAAAAAAAGCTGTCTTGTCCTCCCTCTTGGGTGTCACAAGGCAGAAAATGAGAGCACAGATGGATAAGAGAAGAGGAAAGGCCAGGCAGAAGCTACCTTTGGGAGCTGGATGCTCAGCTGGACACCAGCAGTTGTGACTAATTTACCAGCCCGCGGTTCGGGTAGCGATGGCAACTGGTGCCTCGGTCACGGCCACCTGAGGCACGCGAGCAAACTGCCCATGTCTGGGGGAGAGTCCCTGTTTGTGGCAGGTGGGGTTTGACTTCCCAGCAGTCTTGCCAGGGAATGTGTTGTGCCAATGTTAGCGGCGCCTCTGAAGGAAGAGCTGGCAAAGATCTGAAGAGAGCTGTGTGTGTTAAAAGGCAGCTGGGGGGAATTAATTCATTAATGGCAGGATTTTTAATTTTTTCCTGTGGAAGGCTAAAGGGGTGAGACTTTCGTTGAAGTGAGAGCATCTGTTGGTTCCAGCTGCTGAATGTGGGGGAATGCACCTGCCACAGATAAGAGAAATGCTCGGCTGCTGCAGTGAGCTAGCCTGCCTTGAGACATTCCCATCTGGGAATATGCTGAGAGCCAGGGGTGAGCATCACGGATTTTGCTGCGTTTTAAATCACTGCTTCCCCAAGACACTTAGCTGAATGAATGTACAGAGCAGGGGGCATTTCCCAAGGTGCGTGGCATTGATGGATGGGGTAACATCTGACCAGGGCTGACAACAAACTCTTGAGTCTTAAAAAAAGAAAGCTTGAAAAGCTGCAGAAGCACTTTGCAAACATGCAGAGAGCGATTTCTGTCTTCCCACAGCAGAGAGTATTTCAGGATTCAGTTCTGACAAAGTTAAAAGAAGGGACTGTGAAAACAAGTGCTTGTCTGGTGTCTGCAAGAATGTATGTCCTGGTATCGATTCGGACACTGTCTTATTTCTGCTCTTCTCTAGATTGTGTGATTTAGACTATATATGAGGTTTTAAGCTTTTATAATTTCAATTTTTCTCAATTGTAGAATCATTTCTGTTGGGAAAAATTCTCAAGGTCATCAAGTCCAACCATTAACCCAGCACTGCCAAGTCCACCACTAAACCCTGTCCCTAAGTGCCACATCTACACAACTTTCAAATACCTGCAGGGACAGGGACTTAACCACTTCCATGGGCAGCCTGTTCCAGGCTTTACAACCCTTTAGAGAAGAAACTTTTCCTAATGTCCAACCTAAGTCTCCCATGGCAGAAGAATAAAACCTTTTAGAGCATCCCACCATTTGGGAGTGATTTGAGATCAACTGAAAATTGCATAAACGGGTAGATAGAAATATCCCAAGCAAACCAATGAGCCCCTAGAGTCTCCCCCTTGTCCTGCCTCTCCCAGGTGTGTATTTGTGGCTGTTACTTGAGCAGTGAGGAAATTACAGCAATGAGTATGTGATACTCATTTGTGTCCACAGGCACCAGTAGGAAACCAGCAGCGATGTTTTACAGCATAAAAACACCTCCCTCTTTCACTGTAAACATTATTGAGCAGTAGCCTGGGCTGGGTAGGGAGCATCCCAACCGATTAGAGGCAAGAGTCAATGCAGAAGTAGGACTAAAAGTGATGTCTAGATCTCATGTTCTGATGTCCTTAGTGATGCATTTTGATTTAAGGGTGATGCTCGAGTCGGGGAAGATGGAGGTGGGCTAATCCCATGTGGGTGTGTGGACCTGCTTCATGGAAAAGTTGAGGTTGTCCTGTGTGTCAGCTGATGTTTGGTTTTTGAAGGAGCCGGGGTGCACAGCTGCCTCCATTTCTCATAGCACACAGCTTTAGATATTAATTTCCCAGGGTACCAGTTTCCCTGCCCCTGTAACAGTTGTCCCATTCCCCTGGAGCTCTTGACCCCCAGCTGGTAGTAGGGGCCACATTTTCACTGTGCTGGCTTTGTTGTTAGCTGATAAAAATGGCCAGGAAAGACAAGTTTCTGCAAGACAGACTTAGAGTGCATTAAATAAATATAAATTTTATTAAAAACACCCACATCTCAGCGTTATCAGGAATGATATAATAATAAACAGCTTTCAAATAACCTGCATTACATTACAATACTTACAGTATTTATAACCATCCTCGGATTCTTTTTATAGACATACCAAACATTTCATGAAAATGAATCTAAAATAAAAAAAAGTAGAACATAAGCATAGAAAATGCATACAGAAGTTCATTACCTTAGTGTCAAACTGCTAAAGTTTCCTACACAAGTTAACCACTAGCTTTAGAAGTGAACTTTATACCACTGTGTGTCAATCAAGATGAAAAATTCATTCAAGTAAAGTTGACACCACTCAGAAGCATCTTCAAGTATGGCTATAGTCAACCTGATAATCCTATACAAGCAATTTCATGTCTGCTTTGTCATTCGTTCCAACTGAGGCAGGGTTCTGTACACCAAAAATTACAGTCAGGTATTTACAATACAAAACTGATTCACCAGCTAAACTTCCTGCTCCTGCTGCCAGCAGTTTGGCAAATGACGGTGTGTGGTGTATTAACCAAACCTCTACTGTGGATTACATGATAATATAGGACTTAAAAAACAACAACAAAAAAAAAGTCACCAAAAGAGGAAGATTTCTAATGATTTAATTAATCTGACATATAACCATCATTAATTCTTTTAAAGGCGAAACTTTTGTTTCAATGCAGTGGGTAAAGTCACAGACTGACAATTTAAAAAAACAAAATTGCCATAATAAATATTTGACCATTAAACCCAAAGGCCTCCTTTGATTTACTCAAGTTAGGTTGTTATTGTGGTAGATAAAATTTCTTTTGACCAAACTTAAATCTTACAGTATATTGCACAAGATATCTCTGGGACATGGAGGTTTGCGTGTTTAGGGAAGCCCTTGTACAGACTGTACCTTTTTATATTTTATTTTATTCATTACAGTATCCAAGAAGCCTTGTTTAGAGAGTGACTTGAACAACTCTAGCAAACAGTCACTTGCCAAACCCCTGCCTTACATTTTTCCCTTTAATCAGCTCAGTGCATTCTACTTTCTTTTGTTTATTCGCTTGAAACAGGCAAAACATTCTAAATCTCTTAAACGCTTTCATTACAATAAAAAGACCTAAAGAATTTACAAAATTAGTTTTAGTTACATCAGTACATGTACAAGAAAAATTAGAGAAGGGATTCAAAAGAAAAGCATTAAATCCCTGAAAAAAAAAAATAAAAAAAAATCAACAAACCCAAAAAAAACCCAACCCCAAAATAATATATTTAACCTACAACAGCTTTACATACACACAGGTGACACGTTGGCATAGGAGAACATGAGCTGAAATATCCCTGAATTTTTAGAACCAAAAAAAAAAAGTTGAAGTTCAAGTTATACTTGCTAAAATGTCAAGTATTGAGAGAGTTTTTTTTGTTTAGTTTTTTTTTTGTTTGTTTGTTTTTTCAAAGGCTATTGGGGGGAAAAAGATGGTATACAATATATAAACTTTCACACTCAGTTCAATATCCTATTGCCAAACTAGTGTTGAGGTATATGACAAGTAGGAACATCACTCAAACCTTTTAATGTATTTTTAGCTCACATTATGATATATTTGTAGCAGGCTGAGTAGCACCATGATGTGAATTCAGCTCAAAACCCAAATATATATAGATTTAATATTTTTACAGTACTAAAATACTAAAGCATTGCGTTAAAAAAAGTTTTGTTTACAATTTAATTTACTATACAACTCTCCTGATTTTTTTTTTTAATAGAAATTAACAATTTAAAACCACCACAGCAAGCCAGCTGCCTATTTTTTTTTCTATTTAATCAACGGAATCACACAGAACTAACCCTGTTTCATTCATCTTGTGTAGGCATCGGTCTGCTCAATCTTCCTGGAAAAGAGGACACTTGCACCGGGAAATGACTTACACCACAACGTACATAATTATCAACACAAAAGCAACCTGCCATTCAATATTTGAAGAGCATACAGATCTTGAAAAACAGCAGAAGCTCAAGCTAGCTAGTTGTAGTCTGTCACATGCTGCTAATTATTACCTGTGGTTAATATAAAATTGTTTCCTTAAAACTGTACATATTTGAGCAATGAACTTGTCATAATAATTGTAGAAAACAGTTTACAGTATAGCTGTGTGAGATGAGCACCAGAAAAACATGTGTTTTGTGTACTAAAGTATTCCCTTATATCCAGTAAGCCCCATTTTTACCATAACTGACTGTATTAAAAATGGATATGTAGCCCACTAGCAGATGCACGGCTAAAACAAAAG
>JANHGN010017306.1:0-10561 GCA_024605025.1 Megaceryle maxima
GGGGCAGCCAAGCACAACAATTGAGATGTGGCAGGGTTACCTGGGGAAGAAGACGCTGCTCAGCATAAAGAAAGGGGTGCCAGAGCTCACCATACAGAGTTAATTCTCTACTCGCTTTCTATTTATTGGATGTTTTCTTTTATTCCTCCTTCCTGCTTTTCAGTTTCCAGCTGTCCAACACGGGAGATGTGGCCCTGGAATACACCTGGATGGCAGCAGCTCTGGCTATGGAGGATGAAAGGGCAGGGAGCCATACTGGGGAGCTGCTCCCATCCAGTCTGGATGGTAAGGGACTGGCTCTGGGTGGCACCTGGGCTTTCCTGGGGTGTTCCAGTTGCAGTTGAGAGCCTGGGAGAAGGCCATTCCACTTGACCTCAAAACATACCTGATTTTTCATCCCTGTCCAATTGTCCGCTTCTATTGGCATCTTCCCAGCTGCATCTGGACACTTTCTTCTTGCCCCCTCCTCTGCCTTTCAGACCCTACTGTGTTTGCTTTGACAACTGTGCTCTGTGTGGGAGCAGAGGCTGGCTCTGGGCAGAGCCACGTGGTGGGTCAGAAGTGGGAAGGGATGGGGCCATCAGGGTACTCTCTGAGACTCGGAAGATCGATGGTGTAACAGTGCGTTAGCTGACCTGCAGTCCCTACTCCAGGGCAAAAACAACCTGGCTCCAACCTCCTGTCAGGGAGTTGTTGAGAGTGGGAAGGTCACCTCTGAGCCTCATTTTCTCCAGGCTCAACAACCCCAGGTCCCTCAGCTGCTCCTCACCACACTTGTGCTCTAGACCCTTCTCCAGCTTCATTGCCCTTCTCTGGCCATGCTCCAGCCCCTCAATGTCCTACTTGGAGTGAGAGGCCCAAAACTGAACCCAGGATTTGAGGTGTGGTCTCACCAGTGCCAAGTGCTATACTTGAGGACTTTAATGGTCTTTTCCAACATAAATGATTCTTTGATTCTGATCTCTTCTTTACTGCAGAGGATTTCCTCTCCTCTACTTCTGGTGCCTCTGTGAAGCTCCAGTCCAGCCATTGTTCAAGCCAGCTGGGCCACACTCCAGAGCAGGTCTCTTCCTCCCTGAGCTCATCTTTAAACCCCATCAGTGCCACCCCGCTGTTCTCTGTTGAGCCCCACAGTGGCACCATCCTTCCAGGACAGGAACAGCTCTTCCAGATGAAGTTCTCCCCAGTGTATGTGGGGGACTTTGAGAGCCGGATGCGCTGCAGGTAGGAAATGTCTGGGCACTTTTCAACTCATGCTTCTGATGGATAGTTGTGGTAGTACCTCTGATTGGGGCAGGTGGGAGTGTGGACCTGGGGAAAGCCAGCCCCAGAGAAGCAGTAGAAACACCCAACATAAAACAGCAAAGAAAGATGATCATCCAGCTTTGGTGGAATTGGGTATGGAGACACTGGGAAAAGATGTTGTGTGAAACAGGAAGCTCCTGGAGAGTTGCAAAGTCTGGAATGAGAGATCCAGAAAGACTGTCAAGACGCCATCTAGTCCCTAGTGATGCTTCTTTATCAGTCAAGCATGGCCTCCTTATCTGCACAGAAACCTGTGTGCTGTGGTTGGTGTCTAGATACATAATAGTTTGTTTCTGCCATGTCACCTCCACTACCTCTGTGCAATTCTGTTGGATTTGCTCTCCACGGAAAGAGGATCCACCACTGTGTGCTGTACAAGGAGACAGGCTGAGAACGTTTGGCCAATACCAGTCCCTTTCTTCCTAGTATTCCTAACCTGAGGCCAAATCAAAAGGTCCCAGAGTTGGCTGTGAAGGGGAGAAGCCTGATGACAAACTGCCACTTTGACCTGGAAGACTCCGACTACCTCACTGCAAAAAGGCGTGACCCCAGGTTGCAGGGACCAAAGGGGGCAACGTTAGATCTTGACACAAGAGTGGTTGAGTTTGCGGCAATTGGGGTGTGCAGCAGGACCAGCAGGTAGGTGTGGATATGGCTTCTCCTGTTGATGGTCTCCTAGTCACTCCCCTTAACTAGATACTTCTCTTCCAAACCCCAAGGTACTTCTGTGCCGTGCCTGTGGTTTTGGGGCTGGGGCAAGCTGGTCACTGAAGACCAGCTAAGCAATTTTTTTGTTCTCTTTGTCCCTTTCTTCAGTAAGTTATACATCATTCTGGAGGATCACATATCTCTAGCCTGTGGTTTGTGGACAGTATGACCTTTGTCCCTTTGAAGAGCAACCTTGGGACATTCTTGCTCTTCCAACCAAAATGATTCTATGATTCAGAAGAGATGTCTAAGATCAAATCCAACCATTAAGATACCAGTCAGACAGGGTTAGTGAAAGCTGCAACTGCTGTCTTCCAAAGGAGTCTTCATGGACTTGATTTCCCTGTTTTCACTTGATGTGATCATTTTAACATGCAAGAATTTGCCTGATTTCTTTGCTTGTTTTTGTTGATAGCTGTTAATCTGTTAGCCACCTTAGGGACCTGTTTGTCTCTCGAAAGCAGCTGAAATGTTTGTGCTCCCAGCCTTGTTCTCCCACACCAAAGAACTCCTTCCAGAGGTGTCCAGGACTGGCAGTGCCTGATGTCTGCTGCAGGGACAGTCATTAATGTCTCAACGCCACCTTACTAGTCCTTTTTGCTTTGTGTTCCCAGGACCTTCATGGTTGTAAACCCAACCAGTTCTTCATACTCCTTTCAGTGGACTTGCCAAGACTTTGAAGTCCCACCGGAACAGGTGTCTTTCTTCTGCCTCACAGAGAGAGGTCAGATCCAGCCAGGGAAGAAAGCAAAGGTGGGTGCAGAAATTTCAGAAGGTAGATCAGTATGCCAGTTTAACACCGTCTGTGTCTGCACTTAACTGGGCATCCTATCTCACTGTGAGCTTGCCAAGACTGTGAAGAAACCTTGGACTGCAGTGTAAATGAACTGGCAGATGAGCCTGTTCTCACCCTGTATCCCACATCATGTACCTGCAAGGTTGCAGACAACACCAGGTTGGGTGGGACTGTTGATCTGCTTGAAGGTAGGAGGCTCTAATGTGGCATCTGGCCAGGCTGGATTGATAGGCCGAGGCCAGTGGGATGACATTCAGCCAGGCCAGGGGTCAGGTCCTGCCTGTGGGTCACAACAACCCCCTGCAACACTCTAGGCTGGGACAGAGCAGCTGGGAAGTGCCCAGTAGAAAAGGACCTGGTGGGGTTGGTTGTCATGTGGCTGAATATGAACCAGTGTGTGCCCAGGTGACCAAGAAGGTCACCAGCGTCCTGGCTTGGATCAGCACTGGTGTGGCCAGCAGGACTTGGGCAGGGATCACCCCCCTGGATTGGGCTCTAGGGAGGCTGTCCCTTGTTATCCTGGGTTCAGTTTTGGGACCCTCACTCCAGAAAGGATCTTGAGGGGCTGGAGCATGTCCAGAGAAGGACAACAAAGCTGGGGAAGGGTCTAGAGCACAGGTGTGGTGAGGAGCAGCTGAGGGACCTTGGGTTGTTGAGCCTGGAGAAAAGGAGGCTCAAGGGGAGACCTCACTGTTCTTAAAGGTCTTTGTCAACCAAAATGATTCTGTAATTCTGTGACTACCTGCCATGCTTTGGGGCTGTATGTGGCACAACAACCTATCTCAGCTCAGAGCAACATAAGGTGGAGGTTCCTGGGGTTTCTTGGTGGTATAGACCACATCCCCTTCTTCTTAACCTGCCAAGAGCATCAGCTTTCCTTTATTTGCCTCTTTCTCCCCCAGATGAAGTTTGAATTCATCCCCCGGCACCTGGACATCACAGAATCATTCTGGATCTTTACAGTCCCTGAGCAGAGCATCTCAGTCCCGTTCCTGTTGGTGGGCAATACCACTGACCCACTTGTGACTCTGGACAGATCTCACCTGAACTTCCATCTGCTGTTAATCGGTGAGCACCACAGTTATACCTCATACCCTCAGGTCCAGACCACTTCAGCAGTCCTGTTATTCCAGCAGGATCTCTTGAGGAAGCTGGAAATGGGCAGATCATCCAGCTCTTGACATCCAAATGTCTGAGAGAGAGGAAGGGGAAGGGAGGAAGGTGTGTCTCGGGGATGTGGCTGGGGCTGTTTTCAGGAGGGTGATGCAGGTGAGCCCAGGAGGTCAGAAGCACGTTTCCATGTTGACCTCCCAGGCGTGCCGTGCTCCAGGCCATGCTCCTCACTGCAAACTGCCAGAGCACTCTGGGCAGTGGTGGTCTGGTGGCCAGAAGAACAAAAGGATTTCAGCAGCTGCTCTATCCTCTCCCCAGGGCACGAGGTACAGCAGACCATCTATATGATCAACAGTGAGAAGGAAGCCTTCAGCTTTGCTTTCAGAGAAAGCTCACTCTTCTCAGAGGGATGCAGCGCCTCTGTGAAAGTAGAGCCCCTGGAAGGCTCCATCGCTCCTCTTTCAAGGTAACGGGGCTTACAGGTTCCCTCTCCTACATGCCAAACATGGCACTGTCAGTTTGCCTTTGAGGCTTTCTCCCCTCGGCTGTCCCCAGGTGACTCTCAGCAGTAGCATACATCTGCCTGGTTTCCCTCCTTCTGATGGGGACGCTGGGAAGCTGTAGGTTTCTCCGTAAAATGGATGGTTTGGGGTTACCCCTCTTCCTGGAGAAATTCAAGCTTTGGATCTTCTAGTTTTGATGACAGAAGCATTTTGGGGGGTTTTAACTCTGTGATCGCCTGAGCCAGCAAGTATACAAGGTCACCTCTCTTCCTTATGTTCCCTCAGTGACAAAGCCCACCACACAAGGTCTGTGTAAAGCCACCAAGAGCAGCAGAGCCCATGAGCAATATCACTGCCCTTCATGAGGGACAGCAATGGACTTACACAACCAGCTGTAGTTTGTAGGATCATCTATCAGAAAATAGCTGCTCCTTTCTTGTGAGCTACAGCCATGACTTGGATCAGATCATGAATTCAAGCAGTATAATGAGTCGCTACCTCATCTGCTGATCCACCATGGATGCCCCTGTGCCCACTCAGCCTGCCTGGGTGTAAGGAGAATGCTTTAGCTTCAGGCAGCTTTGCTGTGGCTTTAAAAGATGCTGAATTTTGGTTTGTTGCAATGTGCAAGATGAGACCACCCAGTATCAGCTACTGGGGCTCACTCAGAGCAGGGGGCCCAGAATCACGTTGTCCAGGCAGGTTCAGAATCTCTCCAGAGAAGGAGACTCCACAAATTCTCTGTGCAGCCTGGGCCAGGCTCTGACACCCTCCTGCTTGGATGGAACCTCCTGGGTTCCAGTTGGTGCCCTGTGCCCCTTGTCCTGTTACAGGGCACCACTGACAAAGGTCTAGCCCCATCCTCTTGCTCCCCAGGGGCCCTTTCAGCTCTTACTCAGCATTGATCAGCTCCCCTCTCAGGCTGCTCTTCTCCAGATGAGCAGCCCCAGAGCTCTCAGCCTTCCCTGGGCACAGAGATGCTTCAGTCCCCTCAGCATCTTCTCAGCTTCTGCTGGACGCTCTCCAGAAGCTCCTTGTCTCTCTTGTGCTGGGGAGCCCAGCACTGGACACAATACTCCAGAGGTGGCTTCACTAGGGTAGAGTAGAGGGGGAGGAGAACCTCCCTCAACCTTCTGGCCACACTCTTCTGAATGCATCCTAGGAGACCATTTGCCGCCTTAGCCACTAGGTCTCATGACTGGCTCATAGAGAGCTTGTTGTCCGTGTTGTGCTGCTGTCACAGGAGATGGATGATTCCCCTTTGGAAAGAGGATGTCACCCATGTGATACAGATCAGAGAGACTGGCGGTCTTTGGGAGTGCTCTCCTCTCTGTTTGGGACACTCTGAAGTGGGGTTCTGTCCAGTGCTGCCCTGTGGCACATGGGCAGGACAGTGAGGACATGTGGTAGATCAAACTTTGCTGCCTTGTTGTGTCCTCTACCGTGTCATTGTGTGGGATCATCACACCCTGAGCAGTTCTCCCCAGGGCTTGCTCCATAGCAGAAAGCCCTGGAAGTACAGAGTGCAGCTCCTGGTTTCTCTCAGGCCTGGGATCTCACCACAAGCATTGCACAGTTGCTCACCTGTAGAGCGGTCAGTCTGGGGCCAAGAGAGCTGAGAGAAAGTGAAGGGAATAAAAAGGGTCTTCTCTTCCCAGGTTTCCCATTACAGTCATCTTCAAACCAACACTAGAGGGAGAGGTGGCCTTCAACCTCAAGTGTAATGTCAAGAGGAAGACCCAGCCTCTATCCTTGAATATCAAAGCTACCGGGTATAGCATGAATGTGTCTGTCAGGTGTGAGGACAGTGATGGCCATGTCACCGAGCTCAGCACGCAGGAGATCAACGTCATTGATTTCAAAGAGGTGAGCAGCTCACTGACCTATTTGCCCCATGAAGTCCTGTAAGGTTGGGCCTTAACCAGGAGCTTTGCAGATAAGTTTGAATGAGAGAGAATGTTTGTCTTCATTTATAGCTCATAGAATCATTTTGGTTGGAAAAGACCTTTAAGATTATCAAGTCCAGCCTTGTTAAATGAGCACTGACAGGGCACCGCTAAACCACGTCCCTCAGTGCTACATCTCCAGGGCTGTGAAACCACTACAGGGATCATGGGGACTCCACCACTGGCCTGGGCAGCCTGGGCCAGCCCTTGACAACCCCTGTGGGAAAGAAATTGTTCCTCACATCCAACCTAAACCTCCCCTGGTACAACTTGAGGCTGGTTCCTCTTGTCCTGTTGCTTCTTCCGTGGGAGAAGAGACCAACCCCACCTGGATCTAGCCTCCTGTCAGTTGCAGTTGTTGAGAGCCAGAAGGTCTCCCCTGAGCCTGCTTTTCTTCAGGCTCAACAAGCCCAGGTCCCTCAGCCACTCCTCACCAGATGTGCTCTCCAGCTTCACTGCCCTTCTCTGGCCCCACTCCAGCCCCTCGAGGTCCTTCTTGGAGTGAGAGGCCCAAAACTGATCCCAGGATTTGAAGTGCAGCCTCCCCAGGGCCCAGTCCAAGGGGGATGATCCCTGACCAAGTCCTGCTAGCCATATCAGTGCTGATCCAAGCCAGGATGCTGGTGGCTTTCTTGGTGACCTGTGCACACCCTGGCTCATCTTTAGCCAGTTGTCAACCAGCATCCCCAGGTTCTTTTCCACTAGGCACTTTCCAGCTGTTCTGCTCCAGTCTGGAGCATGTGTGGGGTCTGTAGGGAGAGGAAGGTTGATCTTTCACAAAGGTCGTGAGCTGAGTGTGGAAGGTGTAGAAGCCCTTGCTGAACCAGCTGACACTGTGTGTGCTCCAGCACCTAGTCCTTGACACCTTCTTCCCACAGGTCCAGCTAAATGAGCAGGTCAAGCGCAAGTTCCGCATCCGCAATAATGGCAAGTTCAGCTTCACCTTCTCGTGGGAGCTTAGCGGCCCTGCAGCCTGTAAGCAGGTCCTTAGTATCACACCTCAGACAGGCACTGTGCAGGCCGAGGGGAGAGCAGACACCCAGCTGGCTTTTCACCCTCAGAAGATATGCTCTTTAAAGGATGTAGAGCTGACACTGCAGGTGAGGCACCAGCGTTTAAGACAGACCCTTGCTATCCCTGTGCCACAGCTTGGCAGCAAGAGCCCGGAGCCTGGGGAGAGCTCCATCACCACTGAGCCTGAGCGAGACAAAGAGGCTCCTGCTGCCAGAATAAAGAGCCTGAGAGCTTTAATAAGTGCCCCGTCCTGTTCCTCAGCTGTCTCGGGTGTTTGCAGTCCTAGTTCCCATCTCTTTAGCTGGATTATGCTGTCTTTTCTCCTCACCAGATCAGCAAGGGTCCCACATTCACCTTTGTGTTCCTGACCACTGTGGTAGTTCCCACTGTCTACTTCTCCACCACCAGACTGAACTTTGGAGCTTGCTTTATCTACCACGCTGGGATGCTGCCTGCCCGTCAGACTCTTGTCATCATGAACAAGTCGGACAAGGATGTGAGGTAGGGCCTTCACACACTCCTTCGGCCCTTGCTTAGCATGGGCCTGCTCCATGTCCTCATGACCCCTGAGGATGCAGAGAGGAGAGACAGAGTCCTAAGTAGCCCTGATGATGATGTCTGAGCACACCCAGCCTTATGACACCTCTGCTCCTCTTTATTCTGCCAGCTTGAACTGCTTGTTCACCAACACTGCGCACCTGGAGGTGGACTTCTCAGGGTACATCCTAAGCCCAGGAGGGACAGTGAATGTGCCCATCACTTTCTACCCCAGAGAAGTTGCATCTTACCGTGAGCTTATCCCTTTTGAAATCAATGGGCTTTGCCAGAAGTCAGTTGAGGTCCGAGGAAGGGGCACGGAAATGAAGGTAAGGTGAAATCCAGATCCTCAAGCCACAGGTGGCAGACAGGCAGTATGGCTTTCTCTCTCATTTTCCTTGTCTCTTCTGACTACTATGTTTTCTCTTTCTTCTTACTCCTTTCCTTTCATTTTATGCTAATCTTTCCTGCCTCAGGTTGATGTGGTAGAACCACAAGGAAGGGTGGTGAAGCTGGGAGCCCTGTCCATTGGACAGACGGTGAAGAAGGTTGTCACCATAGCAAACAACAGTGCTGCCCCTCTCACTTTTAAACTCAATCTCATGTCCACCACGTCAGAGCTGCAAGAAGCTGGGGTAAGGCCACTTCCTTCACTGGAAAGTAGTTGGGTGTGTCTGCATGTAGCTATAAGCTGCTCTGGGGTCGGAGCTAGTAGCTATTTACAGTTGTGTGCTGTCCTGGCTGCCTGTCCTCCCTGCTGGGACCACTCTACCAGCAGGTACTTGGAATGTGAATGCCTCATTTTGATATAACAAGAGGAAATGGGATAGGACAAGAGGAACCAGCCTCAAGTTGCACCAGGGGAGGTTTAGGCTGGATGTGAGGAACAATTTCTTCCCCACAAGGGTTGTCAAGGGCTGTCCCAGGCTGCCCAGGGCAGTGGTGGAGTCCCCATGATCCCTGGAGGGGTTTCACAGCCATGGAGATGTGGTGCTGAGGGACAGGGGTTAGTGGTGCCCTGGCGGTATTGGGTTAGCAGTTGGACAAAATGATCTGAAAAGTTTTTTCCAGCCAAAATGATTCTATGATTTTTGCGATCTGAAGGAGGTGTCAGGACCCCCCTAACAGCCTGAAGAGAGAAGGTGCGATTCCTCTCACCTGTTCTAGACACATACGTTAGAGTGGGGCCATGTATATTAGGTATGGGAAGGTAAGGCTGATAAATTAATCTTTAAAGACTGTTACAGCTCTCCTGGAGCTCATGTGAAGTTACTTTGGAAGATGTAGTCCAGCTCACCATGGCCAGATGGATACATGACAGAAAAATATCTTTGCTACCTAGGAAATGGGTGATGCTGGGGCAATGTTGGTGGGGGCAGAACAGGAATTGGAAGATGCTGTGGAGGATTCACAGCTTGGCTGCTAGATTAATTAATTTCCACTCATTTCTTTGGGCAGGTTCTCTTCTTGAACCCCACCAATGAACTAAGTCTGAAGCCCAAAGGAGACACCTGTCAAGTGGAGGTGACCTTCTCCCCAAAGTGTCGCATCCAGCCGTTCACTGAAGAAGTGATGTTGGAGTCCAATGGCCTGGTGCGCTCCCTCTTCATGGTTCGGGGCTCCTGCCAGGGCATCTGTGTCAGCTTGGACCAGGAGCACCTCAGCTTTGGAGTGGTGGTGCAGCAGAGCTACACATCTCAGCGTGTCATCATGCAGAATACGGGCGACATAGGAGTCAAGTAATGCAGAACTCTGTCCTCTGAGGGCTGGATGGAGGGTGGGATGGAGCTGTAGCTAGACCAGATAGTTCCCCTCTGTTTTTCCATCCCAGTGGAGGGCTGTACAGCCAAGGCCATGCAGTCAGGCCCTGGAAGTTAGCAAGAGGTAGGCCCAAAGACTTGTTTACAGAAGAGTTCAGCTGAGTCCTGCCCAGCCTGAAGCGTTGTTGCCTGGTGGCACAGCACCGTACCCGAAATCCTGTGGAAGGCCCACAAGAGCCTCAGAAACAGTCTGCTGGGTCCACAGCCTCTCAGTTGCTAATCCTGCTTTCCTGTCCTGTGTTTTCCTTGGCAAGGTTTAAGTGGGACATTGAGAGCTTCAAGCCAGATTTCTCCATCAGCCCTGCAAAGGGTTACATCTCCCCAGGGATGGATGTCCCCTTTGTCGTGACCTTCCACCCCTCAAAGCTGAGTCACGCTATCCAGTACGAGGGCCTGCAGTGCTTCATCCAGGGTGCTGAGCCGCTCCGGCTGATGCTGACAGGATGCTGCATGGAGAGCCCCATGACCAAAGAGGTAACCAGAGCAGAGGCATCTCTCCCGCTCCACCATTTGCACCACATGTCTCTAAGGGCAGGGACTGGAGGACACGAGGGCAGGGAACATCCCTATGTATTCAGCACTGGGGAGGCTGCATCTCAAATCCTGGGTTCAGTTTTGGGCCCCTCACTCCAAGAAGGACCTCGAGGGGCTGGAGCATGTCCAGAGAAGGGCAATGAAGCTGAGAAAGGGTCTAGAGCACAAGTCTGGTGAGGAACAGGCTGATGGACCTGGGGTTGTTGAGCCTGGAGAAAAGGAGGCTCAGGGGAGACCTTCTGGCTCTCGACAACTCCCTGACAGGAGGTTGGAGCCAGGTGGGGT
>JANHGN010017307.1:0-35931 GCA_024605025.1 Megaceryle maxima
GGAAATCCATGGAAATAAACAGTTTTTCACTCCAATATATATATATAAAAAAAGCAGGATTCTCAGTGAACACAAAATTCTATAAAACTACCATTGATCTGTGTTGGTTTTTTTCCCCATTTTTTTTTCTTTTTAAAAGTTGCTTTAAAAAGGATAAAAAGTGCACAGACACCCTTATAAGGCACAAACAGATCTTCTGTACAAATCATATATCATCAGACTGTTTAAAAAAAAATAGCAATACAAGTACTAATGATTAAATCTGTAAGAGGCTACCTTTTCCTGGAAATCTTTTTTTTTAAAGAGGACTATCTCGGAAAAATTCCTGTTGCTCTCAGCTAGGCAGGTCCACTGCTCTCACACCCCGCCTCCTGCACAGCTGCACTCCAGACCCTGACTGAGCTGGCTCTTGCTGGCCCTGCTGGATGCTGCCCTTTGGAAACTGGTCTTGGCTGCTACAGCAAAAATTCAACCTCTGCAATGTGTCCTGCACAGCTCGGACACAGCCTGGGGTGGATTCGGTATTTCTCCTTGCTGGCTTAAAAAAAGAAAAGAGAGCTACACCAAAAAAATAACCCCACCCCAGGCATGTAACTAGCCCTGCTTGTTGAGGAACTGACAAGCACATGGGCTCTGCTCATGCATGGAGCTGTGTGCAGCCACTAAAAGGGACTAGGCACCCCTGAAACAAGGACAGCAAACCTAGGGATGGCCTCTGGCAATTGTTAGCCCAGACATGACCCAAGCTAGTATCGCTCTCTGTGGATTCAGACAACCTGCCTTGAATTCCCCACCGTGCAAAGGGTTCCCTCTACAGCCCCTTTGCCAGGCAGATGCTAACCCCTGTGGCCCTTCATCTTGTGCTCACATGCTTTGCCATCACTGTGCTCTTAGCACTGTGCTCCACTGACTGCAGCTGGACCCTCACCTGCAAATGTGGGACCGGGGAGGGCTCTGTGAAGGCAACATCTGTGGGCCCAGCCAGAGGGCAGACCGGAGGCTTGAGTGAGGCTCCAGCTGCTGGGAGGCTGCCCTCGATGCCTCCTTTTGCAAAGGTGTAAGTAAACTGGTGCCACAGCCTTAGTGCCAGTGGCTCTGCTGAGGGATGAGCATGCTCAGCGGCAACACATCCAGTGGCATGAGGCCAGTTTCCGAAAAGGGCTGTGCAAAGCTGGCAGGCTCTCATGCTGATGCAGAGGGGCAACGAGTGAGCGAGCTCACTCTACAGCAGCCTCTCATTTATACACTTTATTAAAATGTTAATTAGCTCTTCAAGGAGAAAAACAAAAACAAAAACAAAAACAAAAAAACAAAACAGGTTTTCTCCATGCCCCATGAGCTGGCAAGCACAGCTTGCTGTGGGAGGAGGATGATCTGCTCCCCTGGATATGCTCTTCCTGGTGGCAGAGCAGGGGTGGGACGGGGCCGAGTGCCGGTCAGTAACCAAGGGCAGCACAACCGGCGCTGCCCAACCACCACCCAGGCAGCAGCAGGGCATGCACCACAGCTTCCCATGCCTTGGAGGACAGAGCGAATGGCAAGGCAAGGTGAAAGACACTGACAATGCCAGGCTGCCCCTCTGTGCCCAGAAGCCCTGAAATATACAGGGGTTGCTATTCTTTTGTTTGTTTTTAGACTAAAATGTGGTAATTGCACCTTTCTGAAGCAAGCTGTTCTTATGCACTTAGTGGCACATGGGCACTGAGCTAAAATGACACCACTTCCCCCCCCCCCAATCCTCTCTCTTCCCCTCTACAAACCTGGACCAGCTGGAAAGTGGCCAGGCTCAAGCTGAAGAGCTGTGTAAGAGCTGTGCAAGTGGGCAGAGGGCAAAGGACGGACAACAGAGGACAGCTTCTGCGGGAGCAGCAGGGAGTAGGACACTGTGCTCCTTCCACCAGCTCCAGTACTGCATGCTCAGCTGCTGCCCAACTCATGCAGGTTGCTGCTGCTTGTAGCTGTCTAATACCACATCTGAAACCCATTTACCTTCTAAGTTCCAACATGTAATAATAGCCCCACAGACTTGTTTTTTCCTCCTCCCAAAGCCAAGTGAGATAGATCTCTGTTCATCTCAACAAGTTCTCATCTATTCCTGGGACCCAGCATCTGGGCAGCTGGGAGCTGTGCTGGGAAACCTGAAAAGGCAGGAGAAACAGCAGGTAAAATCAGCACATACACAGTCCCCAGAAAAAAAAGGTGAGCCTGCTGGGGCTGGATCAGAAATTAATTTCTTGCCACAGACCCCAAAAAAGTGCCTGTGGCGGCGCAGGAGGAAGGCTGAGCCCTGCCATGGCTCTAGGGCAAGCGAGCCAGGCAGGGTGGCGTGAGACAGCAGCCGCTCTGTCTACAAAGAGGAGCAGAGTGAAATGCAGCCGTGTGTGCCTGGAGGTGACAAACACCATCGGTGCAGGCAGCAGTAGCCCCGTGCTTTTCTAAGCCGGGATTACAGTGTGGCCATCAAAACGCCCCTCTCATCCACAGGCTGCAATTTATGGCTTCAGCAGCCAGATGTATGGACATTGACAAAACAGCCCACCAGTGCTGCCCACTGCTCTACAACTGCTGCCTGCTGCTCTATCGCTGCTGCTGCAGCAGCTGGGGTTGGCTGGGGCTCTCGACAGGCTCATATCCTCACTGTTACCCTGTGGCTGCTCCTTGGGTCTCAGTCTCCCTGGCCAAAAATCTCTGCTCTGACATAGAAAACAAAAACTGCTTTAACTAAGTCCAGACCAGCTTTTCTATGTGCCCCAGAAGCCTGTTCAGGGGGCCGAAATGCAAAGAGGTGAGAATCTGGCTATGCTACTATTTTGGCCTTGGCTAGTTCCCCTTACACGGATGAACATGACATTTCCAGATCAGTTTTGTCCACATTGAACCCTCCCACTGGGCCTTGTCCTAATTTTGTTCCACCACAGCACAAGCACCCCACAGCAGCCCAGAGCTGTTGGGGTTTCAGGGTTGGGAAGCCCAGTGGCACCCGGCAGTGACCAAGTGGCAGCCTCCCCTTCCCAATTTGCACCACAGCGAGTCTCCTCCAGAAGAGGAGAAAAAAAAAGAGCCTTTGCATGGGAAATTTCTCATTTGTGTCTGGGCCAGGTCCAGACCGTGACTCCCCAGATTTGCCTGCAGGCAAACGGCAGCTGTGCCTTTGGGCGCCACATGATCTTCAGCTCAATTTTATCCCTGAATTGTGCCCTACCAGTCAAATAAGGAAACACAGATAACGAGCCACTTGATAACGACTGACCAGCACGATAACCCATAAGCAGGGACGGAAAGGCATGGTTACTGCTAGCGGCGTTCCCCCTTCCGACAGCCCGAGCAGGGCGCTACGGGCGGTATATTTTAATAACATCTTTGATGACCCGTCGGCAGATTGGGCAGCAGGCATTGAGCTGCTTCTTCAGCTTAAGACCGCAGGTGTTGCAGAGGCACATGTGTCCGCAGGTGTAGATCACCGTATCCACCTCGCTGTCAAAGCAGACAGTGCATTCCCCGTTCTTGTTGCTTGATGGCTCCGGAGGGGGGAAAACAGGAGAGATGGGGGGGCTTAAGGGGGAGCTGGGAGCAGTCACTGAAAAGGAGGATGAAGGAACAAGGTCATTCAGTCACCGGGATGGTGCACACCTGACAACATACAATACGCACATTCTTAAGTCAATTTTTTAAGGCTTTTCCTTCCTTAGTCATTGCCTGGTTCATTTGGCCAAACAAACCTCAGCATATTCTAACTGACAGCACAGGTACATCTTCAGGCAGAGCCTGCCATCCCTTTTCTACCGATGGGGCAAGCACAGCTCACCTAGACTTCCTCAGACAAGGTTGTGATGTTGGGTGTGCAGAGCCCCACTCTCCCCAAAGGAGCTGTGCTCCATGCAGGGTGCTCCTGTGTCTCACCAGCCATGCCAGTGGCTGTGGCACAGTGCAATGGTGGCATGTGCCAGGGACAGCACAGGGCAGGGCACCCAGGGCTGTCTGCCAGAGACCCAAACACCAGCAGTGAGCATTTACATGGGCACCCCTCTAGCAGCAGAGCCTTGGTAGTGCAGAATGCAGCAGTCTGGGTGGTGTAAGACAGGACACCAAACCCAAACACGAATACCACACCCCCTGCTATTGCAGCAGGGACAGCCCTGCAGGGACCACTGTTGTTAGACAGACTGACAAAGCAGGAAGCAACACACAGCCCTTCTTCAGGCTGTCAAGAGCTTCCTGCTGCTTTGCTTTGTCACAGATCATAGAATGGTTTGGGTTGTAAGGGAGCTTCCAAGATCATCTAGGTCCAAACCCCCTGCCATAGGCAGGGACACCTTCCACTAGACCAGGCTGCTCAAAGCCCCATCCAACGCAGCCTTTCTCCCAATTATTTCTGTTGGCCTGGCAGGAGATGTAACATCTGCCCCCTAACCTTGCCCTGCTGTCTTGCATAGCATCGTCTGTCAGCCTATTCCTGTCTCGGCATAGCTGGCTCAGCTGGGTGCAGAGGGCCAGGCTGTCCTTACCGAGTGAGGACTCTGAAGCAGATGACGACCTGTTGACACTGAAGGCCATGTCCGAGTCGCTGTCATACTGCGAGCCGCCGGGGGATCCTGAGGGAGAGACGGTCACTGGGCTGGACTGCACAGTGCCTGCAAACACAGGAGAGAGCTGAGCCTGTTGAAGGGCTGGTGCACACCCAAACCCCAGCTAAATGCCCCTCAGCACAGGACGTTGCTCCCACTCCACGTGCGCAGGGTGCTTCAGAAGAAAGTCCAGCTGCTGATTTAAGCGCTGCCCCTTAGAAACGAGATAGGTGCACAGTTTTGGATGTGACCTCCAGGACCTGAGCCTTGCTATGCTGCTGTACAATTTCTGTTCAGTGCTTCAGTGAAGCAAGCACCAGGTTATCTTACAAACATCACCTGGGGTGTAAAGTCACTTCCCTGCAGTCTTGATCTCTCCCACAGCAGCAGCCTCAAGCTATCACTGTCTCACTTTCATGTCAGGGACAGCTGGGCAAGGCCATGGCTTTAAATTGGAAAAACCTGCTTTACAAAGTCATCAGCATCTGCTTTTCTGACAGAATCCTAAACAAGGAGAAGCACTGTAACTGGTCACCAGCTATAGATCAAAAGTAACATCTGATATCAGAGCTGTGGCAGTGCTTGGGGAGCCGTTACTGTCCACTAGCAAGACACAAGCTTAAACCAGAGCTGCGGTCACAAAAATCATCACCCTTACCAAGGCAGGAGTTTAACACCTTCTGGCCAGGAGCAGAGGTTTATAAAGAATCTCTTTTAAAAACAAACCCTCTGAAAACCAGCTGTCCCCTCACAGCCATCCCTACCTTCCTACCTGCTGCCTGTTTATCTTCCAAGTCTCACCACTTTCTGGGGGACTTATATAGGCTGCATACATCCATGTGACAGCTACCATCTCACTCCTGTTTGCAAACACAAGGTGAAATCAGGATCTGTTTACGCACATTGGTGACCACCTGCTAAATGCAATGAGGGAAATGCAAAGGAGTGGCTCCCATCCTGGCCCAGGAAACTTCACCAGCCAGGTGCTCCCCATTAGCATTTCTTTTGGCTGCACTTACCCAATATTTTGAGCTGGTTGATTACACCATGGATTGTAAAGAACACCCAGAGAGACTGTGAGGTGTCCACACACATTAGCATTCCTCGGCTGGCTCCATTCACCCCGTGGTGCACCTCTCCATTCGGCAAGACCATGAAACTGAGAATATCGCCGCTGTTGAGGACCGGGAATGCTCGGTAAACCACCCAGTATTCCTTGCGGTCCAAGAGAAAGTCTGGATCTGCTGGGAGCTCATTTGTCCGTAAAGTACTCGGATCACAAGAAGTGATGCCAAACGAAAGGGCCCCGTAGTATGGCAACCCAAGATGTCCTACTTCCACAAAGAGGCTTTCACCGATGTGCAAAGGCCGGTCAGAAAACACTAAAGTTCTATTGCTTTCTTGCCAGTTGGTGCATGCAACCATCCGGTCCTGAGAAAAGGTGATGTCAGGTCCACGGGTGGGGTGGAATCGCAGGTCTGTATCCAGAAAGGCTGGGACCCCCTGGGCACGCTGCCGTCGGTTTGGGCAACAGGGGATGATGTGGTTGTCTGTCGAAAGTCCTGGTACCCGACTTAGGTTTAGGTTTGCAATTTTGGCCACCACTTGGTTATTCTCCAGTTCGTTGTTATTGAAGTTGGCTGAATCATGGCTGCTCTGCGGAAGGCAAGTGCTGAGACGGGCGGTGCTGAGACGGGCAGTGGTCATGGTTTCTGCAAACATGCTATCTGTGAGATAAATTTGGTGATAAGGGACATTAGAATCAAAATATAATTGACTACTTTTGTGGTTACAATTGTTGTTATTTCAGTCTACAGATTATCTGAATTCTGTTCCTCTGAATGGAAAAACAATGGAAAAATTAGCCAGAGGTCAACCACTAATAAACAGCTAGTGGTGGAGAGTCACATGTGGAGCAGGCAAAGAAATAGCTGCATACTGGCACTAGCTGAGGAAAAACAAGCGTTACAAAGTACCCCTGTAATCTGGTAGCTCCCTGGACTGGTGAACTGAGCGCAGCTGTAAACCCATGTGATCCTACAGCTTTCTCAGTAGAAGGGTCTAATAGCTTTGAGATTGCTCTGTAAAAGAAGGGAATGTCTCAGTATCTTGTTGTTCGAAGGTCTTGTGCAAACCCACAATACAGTGACAGGTGAAGGAGTACAACAAGCATGAACAGATATTCTTTTCATACTCCTTGCCATTGCCTTAGAGCTGTGAGGTGTCTAGGGACTGGTGTGTCCAAGAGAGGTCACTTTACAAGAAGAGTTCAAGCCTTGTATCTCAGGGGTGTTCACACCACTGCAGAGATTTTTAATTGAGAGCTTGTCATAAAGGCTGCAGGTGTTAAAAAGATGATTTTTTCAGTGGAGTTGTTTTCCCCTTTCACAGCAAAGGGAAACGCAGAATGCTGTCTCTTAATTAATTTCCCAGATTGTCACCTTGGTTATGCTAGGCTGGGGGTGGGATTCAAAGGAGGGGAAATGGAAGTGAAGAGTCTGTGGGAATGAAGCAGACTCCTGGTCTTCCCAAAGATGGAGAGGGGAGAAGCAACCCAGCACTAACACTGCCTGCTCCTTGGAGGAGAAAATCAACAGGCCCTTACCAAAGAAGGAAAACCACACAAATTAATCCAGCAGCTGCAGAGCAGAGGCTGCATTCATTCAGAAGCCTGTGTAGGAGAGACCACTGGTGTATGCTGATGGCTTGACCAGCTGCTTCTAGCAAGCACAGGGTATAGGACAAGGAATGCTCCTACAGAGCAGTAAGACACATCCAAGCTTCATGACACCGAAAGATGAATTTTACACATCTGTATTTGAGGTATATCCCACAGCTTTCTCCACTTGCTAAATTTTGGGAGGGAGAGACAACCATGTCCACTGTGATACCACCACATCTGCAGCAAGGATACTGGGTCCCCGTGTGTCCCAGATGGCTGAGCACCACCCTGGTTTCTGGGGCAGTCTGTGGGGCTTGGTACGTTGGTACAAAAAAATCAAAGTACAGGTGCCCTCAGGTCAAGACTTTAACTCTGCACATTTGGATGCCACAGTCAGGACTGAGGGGTTGGGGGGCAGAAATAAGCTGCATTTTGTTTTTTGAACTATAATCTGAAGAGGAAGAAGAACTACTGTGGTGAAGAAGCTGCACTGGCCTATACAGCAAAAGCTCCTTTACCTCTGTGATGAGCAGCAGGGGCTGAAGTGCATTGCAATTGCAGGATAAGCTACTGTTAAAGTTTAATTACACATTTGAGGCACAGCAAGCATGGCAAAAGTGTTGTTTATGTGTAGCCTTCTTACCTGTAAAATAATTGGTACCATTTGGAAGAATATGTGATGAAGCTGCCTGCCTACTGGCCTAACCATTTCACAGCTTATTGCTGCTGACTGCTCGGTGTGAGGATGGAGGCACCATCCCCTTGAGAAGGTGCAGCTTGGTTTGGCTGTTAAAACTAAATCAGCTTATAGGAGCCCCCAGGAAAGGGCAACACTCTTGTATTTTAAAAGGACTTTCTGCAATGTACATCAGTTCAGAACACTCTAACACTGAATTATTTTGAAATTTCAGTGCCATAGAAGTCACAAAAGGAAAGTCATTCTGTGGCAATCGGCTCAGTTTCCTAATGAGAACAAATTCATCCCCTGCTGCAGCCCTCCCCAAGTAAGAAGATGGTTGCAAATCCTCCAGGCACCACCTGAATGCAGCTATTTGTTTCGGGGTGAGGGGAGATGTGGTGCACAATGGCAAGGATCCTGGAGCACACAGAAGCTCACTCACTCTTCAGCTGGTGGCTGCAGCTGGATCTTTGCAGACATACAGCGATGCCCATGTGTAAAGGAAGGAGAAGTCAGATTAAGGCTGTAAACACTGTTTGTTAAACTGCCATCCTAGGTGGGGACCAAGGCCAAGAGTGGAGAGAGGCACTAGGGAAGAGCACCAGGAAACTCGTGGGAAAGGGGTGGTAGTTTTCCAGTGGACTAGCAGTAACTGGTAGCTGAGAAAGAACAAGGGAAACCAGAACTGGTCACCTTTATCTTCTCAGTCCCTGGGACCTTGCTGTAAAGCAGCACTTTTTTTTTTTTTTCATGCCATAGCAGCACATCTAGCTCAGAAAAAGCTGTGTAAAGTTACACGTAAAGATTTCCTTTTACCCCTTCACATTGCTGCTGTAAAGCACAGCCTTAGGAATTCCCATCACTGCTGTCTCTGAAATATATTGCTTTCTGGATCACCACTGCTGTCAGAAGAAAAATGGTTAATTTAAGGTATAAAACCAACAGTAAAGTAGTTTTCTTAAGTGTCCCATAGGAATGATCAACCAAACGGATTGTGTATCTTTTCTACATGATCATGCCTCTGTTTAAAGAGCAACCAGAAGAGCAAGCCAGAGGCCAAAACACACACTTACCTAGTATTTGCACTTCGTGAGTAATTCCATAGACGTCTATGAGTGCCCAGAGAGGACCAGAAACTTTAATACCACAGTGAAACAATATTGGCTCCTCATCATTAATACTGTAGAAGACTCTCCCATGACGGTCAACCCAGAAGGCCAAGATATTGTCTCTCACAGCAAATCTCTCTGGCAAAGCTTTGGCCCAGTATCCAGGTCGGGTAACAAGGTCCGGACAGGCATACTTTGGTATCTCGTCAGAGCTCATCTGCGACGGGTCGTGAATGGTGAAGCCAAAGCGTAGGGCCCCACTCCAGCCATGGTGCACAGCCACCAGCTTCAGCCTGACTTTCTCGTAGAGGTGGATGGGCCGGTTGGTGAAGGTGACCCCGTTGCAGAAACTGTTCCTCCGCGTGGCCTTGCGGGAGTGAGCGTCCAGACGCACGTTCTTGCCTTTGGCTTGGGAGTGGAAACGCGGCGGCTCCGTGATAGCGAGGACCGAGCGTCTCTCATGGCTGCTGTTGGGCAGACTGTAGTAGGGGCGGCTGGAGACGGAGCGGGGCTGGTGGCTTGTGTCTGCAAAAGGAGAAAGCAGCAGCTCCGTCAGCAGTGCTTGACCTGAGACATGTGTTAGCTCAGCCAGCTGCAGCTGGCTTGCCACACGTGCTTTGCATTACTCACTGGGAACCACACTATTTAATATTAAGATGTTGTGCTTGGCCGCAATCTACTCTTTGTTGCACCAATTTGGCCCCCAGCTTTATGCAAATATAAGGCATATGTGGCTCTTGGGGCAAAGGTTAGGCAGCTTCCCTTCTACACCCTGCAAAGATGGATAAAAACAAACATCCTTTTGTTCCCATCAGATGCATCCTATTGCACTCGGAAAGGCCTAACACTTGTAACTGTGGCTCTTAGTTTCCTATTTACAACCTATCTGCTGTTAAATCATCAGCTGGTGGCCAGAGTCACACCATCCCTGAAAACCGTGGCTGTTAAGATCAGAGGTGCTTAAGATGAATGCAGATGTAGGATACTGATTTTCCTGGGACACACAGCCACTGGACAGCTTCTCTGTCCCCTAATTTTGTAACAATAAACAGGAGCTTTTGAACACCACAAATAAACCAAGACATTTAGCAGCTGGAACATGACCTCTGCATCACCAGACTGTTCTTCCAAAACTTTCAGCCCAGCCCCTGGTTCAGATATCAGATGCAACTGGCACATTAAGGAACATTTCATCCCACAAAGCCTTGCCTTTGCAGAGAACCTCCCATTTAAGCTCAAAGCACTTTATAAATGATGATTGTTTTCAGCTTCACAGCACCACAGATGGCACAGAAGTTCTGCCATCCTCATTTTACAGATGGGAGAAGGAGAATTTATGGGTGAGATCTTGCAGCATTTAAAGTCAATAGCAATTTCGAGACCAATTTCAAGAAAAGCAGATTTGAGGCCTAAAGTGAAGTTCACACAAGTGTGAAGCAGAAATGAAAAAAGCTCAACTTTCAATCTTAAGGCTTAGCTGAAAATTCCCTGAGGCCGAGACAATCTCTTTTGCATATCCCTGAACACATGGGGTCTTGCTGCAGGACCAGGGCTCCCATGACCACCACCATCACAGTGTTACAGGCACTTCCATCTCCCCTTTTCCCACTCACTCCACCTCTCCTCCTCTTTGCACCTGGCATTGTAGATTTTGAAAGCAAAAAGGGAAGGTATTCTGGGTGCTCAAAGTCATCCTGTTAAATATAAAACTGCATCACGTGCACATATTAATTTTGAAATATTTTGCCACATTTGGAGCTTTAGAAGCCGCCTGCCCAGCCCTTCCTTCAAGCTGCTTCCTCCCTCTGTGTAACCCCTGGCTTTGCTTCGTGACAAGGGAAGGATTCTGACGCTTTCCTCTCTTGGAAAGAAACACCAGAAGACGCCTGGAGCTCAGCTGGGAAAGCTGGCAGGAGAGCTGCAGTTCTGACACCATTTTTTTGTAAGCAAAACCATACCAGGTAGAGCAGCGAGAGGCTGGGACTTGCATTCGCATCTGAACTAATAGAGGCTTTAAGCATCCACTGCCTTGGCAAATGCAAGAGAAAAGGGGTTGCAGGCAAGATCTGAACACAAGATTAGCCCTAGAAATCAGGCATCTGCAGCAGGAGTCAAAGAGCTACAAAGGCAAAAAGCTCCTGTTTGCATCAAGACAAAAAAGGCAAACCTAAATTATATTTAGCCACTGCATGTGCAGTGGCTAAATAAAAGGTCTTTTGTATCTCTTCATTCGTACTGCACATGACAATTTGCTGCCTAGCACAAGGTAATGGTTAATCCTGTTGTGCACTAAGGTAAATAAATACATCCTTGCTCTTACACAAGTGGGGGATTTGCCATTTCCATGCCAGAGCCATGAAGGCAGAGTCCTGGGGCAGACAGGGAGGCAAGAAGCCCCCGGGATGTTAAATCCCCTTGGGGTGGTGCCCCTCCCTGGCACTGGGGGCCAGGATTCCCCCTGGACTCTCCCAGTGCAGGAAGGGCTTCCCTGGGTCCACAGAATCAGCCTTGGCCATGCTCTCAAGAGGTATGGGTATTTCTCTTGGGTATTCCCAGCATAAATCTCATTTCTTGCCTCCTGAAGAACTAAAATGCAGAAGATGGCTGCTCTTAGCACAGACCTGCCCGCAGCTCCTGTGGGTGCTGCTCCATGTGTCTGCCTGCAAAGTCATCTTCCAGACCAATGATGCTCTGCAGAGGAAATATGGTTTGGGCTTTCCTTAGCAGAGAGGCATGGTGGCATGAGCCCAGCCAGCTGGGCAAGTGACCCTGAGCAGCAAGAGGTGAATCGTCTCCTGGCCACACCTCCCCATACTGTTCCCCATTTTTTCATCTAGATTCAGAGAGCCTTTGTGCCATTCAGCTGGGACATAGGTTAAGCAAAGCCACCAACAGATGCTGCTGGGACAGTCTCCAAGGGGCTCCTGGGGGACCTGGTGGGCTCAGTGATGCTCTTTCACATCACAACCCACCTTGCTGGGCAGCAGCCTCCCACACAGAGAAGACCTCATTTTATAACCCACTGAGCTGCATTTTTTTCTAAAATGGTTAAAACCAGCTCCCCTGTGGACACGAGTGCCCTGGCCTCCATGTCCTCATGTCGGCCAGGAGGTAGAAGAAGGGGAGAGAGCTTTTGTTCTCTCTGGGATCACAAGAACCTCCTGCCTTCCACCTGCTGTGGAGCACCAGCCTTCCTCCCACATCAACCTGCTGGAAAAAAGCCACGTGTATAGACAGAGGGTGGCAGGATGCAATGCAATGTCTTCCAGCACGGCTCCTGGGCAGGTACTTCTCACGCTACTTTTGTAAAGCACAGAGGACCAAGGTGAGGGTGACAGTGACAGCAGCACAACGGACGGAAGGGCAATGACATGGGCACCCACTTCAAATGCAGCTTTAGGTCCACCCTGCCAGAGAGGAACTTGGGGCCAGGGTTTGGCTTTTTTTTTGGTTTGTTTTGTTTTTTAAAAACAGGAAAGCATATTGTGGCTAAACAATAGGAAAGTCTCCAGAAGGAAATGAATGGATAATTTATTTATAACACTGTCCCCCTCTCGCATGAACACCTGCCACCAGGAATAAAGCCTGACATAACCCATGGCCAGGGAGGCAGAGCTTTCCCACTGAAACACGCCTGAAGCTAGGCTTGGGCATGTGCTCTACTCATTACGTACTGACGGGGACTAGGCAAGCTCAACAGGATGTTTGTGCCTTTGAATTGCCCTAATTTGCAGCTTGGCTTCCACAGTTTGTATCACATTTCAGACCCTCTGCTATTTCTCCAAACCCTCCCCTCTCCTGTCTGTGCTTTCCTACCCAAAAGACTGTCAGTGGGACAATGACAGCCAAACTCATGGCAGAAATGCCACCCTACCCAAGGGTGCCTGACGTCATGACAGACAACTATAAGCTATGCCAACTCATTTTTTTTCAGCTATGAGATTCCTCTACAACGCTTTGAGCAAGTAATTTCTTCTCTTTATGCCTCACTTCCATGTCTAAGAGAGAGTAATAGAATTCTTCTACCTTTCAGGAAGCTAAAAGGATTAAAAAATGTAAGGTTCTCAAATACTTCAATCCCTGAGCCCTGTAAGCATGTCAGCAGGCTGGCTAGATCATCAAACAGGACACAAACTCCCTGGGTCCCACTGGGTGATGTCTTGAGGTCCCATCCAGCATTTTATTTCTTTTCATTCCAGAGATTTCCATTTTTCATCCCTACTCTCACCAACAGCAAACACAATGCTTGCAGCATGAGTCCCTCAAATGCACGAGTGGGGCTTCAGCAAATATGAACCAAGTCAGGAAAATGGAAGAAAAGGCTGAACTGACGGATTAGGAATGGTGTAAGGATCCTCACTGAAACCTGCAAAAGAAACCCTGTCTGGAAGGCAGCATTTCCATTTAGACGAGCTGCACTGAAATACACGTGGCTCATGGGGACCCATGATCTCAACTGCAAGAAGCTATCACACATCTGAAACTTCACCTGTTTTCCAAAAGACCAGCACATTTATTTCTTAGGTTATGCTGACCTTTACAGAGAGGTATTTTAACAAACATGCACTTTGCATTTCAAAAAGGTACAGCAGGCAGACCCTGGACAAATTCCATATGTTTACCATGATTCCAGTTCTAAAAATAAACATTTTTTTTCACCCATTTGTTCACAGCATCAGGTTTGCTGTGGCACTGTAATCCCACGCCAGCAGCAGACAGAATTCAGAACAAGAGCCCTCTCCAAGGCTGCTGCTCTCAGGGGCGAGGGGTGGAGGAGGATCCTTAGCTGGGAGTTGACCTTAAGCCAGATAGATCATCTTCACTTACCCTGACAAACCCGACAGGCATAACACCACAGAAAACCCTAAAATGAGGGAGAAGAAAAAAATGCTCAAGGCAACCAGAGAGACATCAGAGAGCTACGGCGAGGGCAGCCTGACAGCGAGAGGAGAGCTCTGCCTCCCCAGTGTGCCACAAGTAAATCCACTGTCTGTATTAACTCTACAGCTGCTGCATCAAGATGCTTGCTGTCTCCCACAGCCTTGCCTGAGGACACCCTCCAAGTAAATCCATCACAAATGACATGCAGGATCACAAGACAAGCAAATTGTGGGGCAGCTCGGTGCCAAACAGGGTTGTATACTGGATAAAATAAGGATGACAAGGTAACAGAAATTACTGGCACCATTAGCCCTGGGTGAAGAACTCACAGGAGATGCAGCTTCTCAGCAGCGGCTGGAGTGTAGTCTCCCCATGTTGTTCAGAGAAAAGGCTGAAAGGTAGCAGCATGCAGCCTGAAATCCATCTGTTAACACTCGCTGCAAGGCGAAAGGGAATCCACCCAGCACTCCTGCATCTTATCTTTACGGCCGCTGCTTTATCTGTAACATTGGAACTTTTTCCAATTACAGTAGGTAGATCAGAGAATCATTAAGGTTGGAAACAACCTTCAAGATCAAGTCCAACCATCTACTAAATATTATCAGGAACACTAAACCACCTGAAGCGCCACATGTAGACATTTTTTAAACACCTCCAGGGATGGTGATTCCATCTCCTCCTTGGGCAGCCTGTTCCAATGCCTCACCATTCTCTCGGTAAAAAAAGTTTTCCTAATACTCAACCTCAATCTCCCCTGGCACAACTTAAGCCCATTTCCTCTTGTCCTATCACTAGTCACCCGGGAACAGAGACCAACACCCACCTCACTGCAACCTGCTTTCAGATAGTTGTAGAGAGTGATACGGTCTCCTCTCAGCCTCCTCCAGACTAAACAACCCCAGGTCCCTCAGGCACTCCTTATAAGACATTTTCTCCAGACCTTTTACCAGCTCAGTTGCCCTTCTCTGAACTTGCTCCAGAACCTCAATGTCTTTTTTATACTGTGGTACCCAAAACTGAACATGGTACTCAAGCTGCAATAGGTCGCTGCTGCTGCAACAACCCTGTTGAACATTAAACAAGGCATCTAGAGAGAGAGGGCAGGTGGCTTTTCTTTGAAACAGGGAAATCCAAACAGGTGGGGACAATGAGGTTAAGTTTACTGCATGATCTCCAGCTTGCAGAAATGACCTTCATGGACCAAAAGTCAGTCACAGCACGGTCCAGTAAAAGCATGGTCCTCACCATGCTTGTCCCACTGCATCTTTACTGCCAGAGATGATGCAGCTGCCCACAGGCATGGGGCTGGAGCCTTGCTGGAGGCTGGAAGGAGCAGGCGAGGCTGTTCTTGCAGATAACAAATGTTAACAGTGACATGAAACAGGATTCTGCTCTGATGCAATCTTATCTTCTGAGAACAAGAGATAAAAATTGGTTCACATATAATCTTAGTGCACTGCCTAGACATCTGTGGGGTTTTTCAATACAGAAAATGTGTCAGGGAGCTCTGCAGGAAGCACTGATGTCACCTATTCCACACTCACCCGTGTGAATTTGTGAAGTTAGGCTACCACGTCCATTATCAGGCTGCTACAAAAACTGGTCTAATTTCTGAATGTCCTGCTGTCTTGACCACTGCAAAACTTAACCTGACAATTAATAAATATCCACCTTTTAAATCCCTGTGGTTTGCATCACCAGTCCAGAGCTTTGATGTAAAGGTCTTCCTGCCCAGCTCTTCAACCTGAGACAATTTTCCAGGGAGTAAAAACCCCCACATGGCTCATTTATAATAGTGATACAGAAATTGAGGCCCTAAGGGGAGACTGAGAAGCCTGTAGTGAATTGCAGGAAATGTGACATTTTTGAAGAGACTAATTTGGGAAGGAGGGGAGGAGGAAAGACAGAAGTTGTTTTTTCATTAAAAGGTGTGTTGTGGCACCAAGGTAACTCTCAATGCAAATATCTAATGGACATAAAACATTTTTCATTGCAGAACAGTCCAGAAAAATCCCTGGCAGAGAACAAGGATTGACTTTAGCTGGCAAAATCAAGTTGTGTCTGTCTCTGCAAGGATCTTTTAGCAAGAAAACCCTCTTGCTTCTGTGGGTAATGCTTGAAACCAAACATTTTAGGGGGGATTTAAAAAAAACCCAAATGCTAAAATCCATTTTATTTTCTAGGCAGAGACTAATGACACATTTATTTTGGTCTTCTAGGCATTCCTTCATGAAGGCAGAGAGGTATTTCCCAATAGCATTATACAAAATCCTTTTGTTCTGATCCTTTCTCCCAAAACAGCAACCATGGACAAATCCAGCAGTATTTTCCAGGCTGCTCCATCCCCTGTCTCCTGCCATGCCCTCAGGAAATGATCTCCCTCACTGCTCCTCTCGAACTGAGCCCTTTCCTTGCAGTAGGAAGCTCATACATACACAAAGTTCAACCTCATCATTTAAAAGAACAGTTGCTTTGACAGGAAAGCCAATGCCAGGCCTTAGCTCTCCTGAATAACCAAACATCACATCGTGACACCAGCACTGGAGCCAAAAGATGGCAAGCGCAGCTGAAACACCAGTGTCTCTCTGCAGGATCCACCAGCTGGCTCAAAGCAGAAAATATAGCATGACAGAAGGGCTGCTCCAAGGATGACAAGTGCTGATAGAAAATCTTCCACGACCTAGAAGTGATCACAGAGACCCAAAGTGTGGGGAGAAGCAGCACTTGCCCAGATCAAGCAGGAATACTCTCCCAACCCACTTCCAGACTTCTGCTTGACTTTGCTTTTTGTTAGTAAAGGAAATTAAACAAACAAACAAAAAATCCAGTGCATGACTTTGATGCTATGGCATTTTCAGAGCAAAGTGGCTCAGTGCCCTGAGCTAAACCAATATGGTCTTGTGGATCAGGCTGTAGAAGCAGGAGCTGCTCTCAAAAGGTCTACTGTTGGGTCTGCACAGGTAAGCCCACCTACACTACCTCTGTCTCTCTGTTCCCCTGTCTCTCTCCTGTTGTGCCTCCATGCATGCATGAATTTTGCTGCAAAATTGGCCCCATCTTTATTACAGGCTTTTAGTTCTCCTGCATATAAATAGCACTAAGAATACACAGAAGCCAGCGATTAAGCACAGAAAAAAATCTCCTCTCCCCCGTATTATTAGCAAATCTGGGTCAATGAGTCTGCAACTCTAGTAACAAATTCTTAGACTTGGTTAATGAGAGACAGAGTGAGAGGGAGAGCGATGGAGAAAAGGCAGGGTTCATGACATAATCCTTGCTTAAGTCTTTTGGTGCAAGCGATGAAAGCAGCTGCATGATAGATGAGGAGCCTTGGAAATGGCACAGTTTACTGTAATCTGTTACACAGCCTTGACACCCAAGTCCACTGGCTCGTGTCAGTCAGAAGGCCATGCTCATGAGCCAAAGAGCTTTGAAAGTTGTCAGGGATTTGAAAGTCATAAAATACGGGATGTGAAGCTAGATGAAACTTTTGGCTGCTGGCTAAAGACAAAAACATCTTGTCAAAAATAATCAATCAGCCACCCTTACTATAGCTTTTATCAGGATTTTTTGGATTATGTTCTCATTAATATGCTGCATATGTAACGTGTATGATTTCATACACCAGGAGAGCAAACCTGTGGCTCTTATTTGATGTATTATGTTTTGGCAAAATTGTTATCTTCTTTAGAGAGTTAAGTTTAACCTGAGGAGAGCAGAAGGCTACTCATCTCACTTTATCTTCTGGTACTAAACTCAGACCCATAGCACTGTTTTAGGAAGTGCTCAAAAGAAATGAGAAGTAAGCACTTGACATCTGTTTAAGCAACTCTGTAAATGGTAACTAAGGACTGCTAGGTTGGGAGACTAAATATTTTCCAAATCTAAATGCTCAGCTTGCCAGTCAGTGATTAAAATATGTTTCTCTGATTTATTGTTTTGGGTTTTTTTTCTAGAAGCAGACAATAAAGTGTACCATGAAGCAGAGAGTCCTAAAAAATATAACACTACAGGCTAGAAAGACTGGTCTGGAGGAATGAAGTCAGCTGGAGACCCAAAGATGGGAGGAGAGGAACAGAGATGTTGACAAAACCCCTCATGTTCTCTGAGGCAGTTGGGTTCTGCTTTGAATTACTAAATTCATACAGAAATTACATCCAATTTCTATGGATTTGCAATGTTAAACTATTTTTGTTCAATGGTTTACTTTGGGCTGGTCTGAACCCCATTAACATCTGCATCAATTTTGACAAGTCAAGTGTGTTGTGTTCACTGCAAGTGAAACCCAGCTTAGAAGGCTGACATCCATGAATCTCATTTCAACAGTGGCTTTGCTGTTATGTCAAGCACTGTCTTCCTTGTACATTCCCTTTTTCCACAGCCTTACTCAAGGACAGTCCCACAGTACATGTGTCAGTGCAGCTTTTTCTCTGATGGATGTTCCTACAGCCAAAAGGAGAAGCGCTTTGTCTTCAATGGCTCCAGTGCTCTACAGTGTGGGTAAAATATGGACTTTCATGGCATCAAGACATACACAGACATATTTCTATTGGATATTATACCACTGAGGTCTGCTTCAGAGACCCCATCCTCTGTGCTCCAGGCTAGCAGCCTTCAGTGTTGCAGCAGAGACCGGAGACACAGCCTAAAAGAAACCCAAGAGACCCAAAAACCTGCTGTGTTAGTGAGTGCTGCTGGTCCCACCAGGTGGCTCTTGCTTTGAGGCAGGAAGGGACCCCATTGTTGTGTCTGCAGGAGACCCGCCGTATGTTCTTGATGAATCACACTGCACAGAAAAGATCCTAGCTAGAGTATTTTTCACAGATTAAAAAATGAATCTGGGTTTGTCTCCTTGACCCAATTCCTCTCCATTCATTAGTTCTTTACATCCAAGACAACTTTTCCCCTACAGAAAGTATAAACAGCTTGGACCTGTTTTTCAGAGCAATGTTTTATGTTATGTTTTTCTTTTCCAGTCATGACCGTGATTTGTTGAAGAGTTACAAGAACATGTGAGTGGTGCAATCACTGCCATTGAAACGGTCCATGCCCTCACCTTCCTCCCCCACTTCCAGAGGAGCACGTAATGACCATTAATGCAAATAGACTCCCTGTTTCCACTGAACCTTTTTCCTTCTGACCAGCTGTACCAAGTCATCTGCACTGGGATTTATAAATAGTGACCATGTTATTCCAATGTTAATGGCTTTTAATGAAATTGGAGAATGAAATGCATTCCCTTTTAATATCCTCAGAGCAGCAATTTTATTCCATCCCATGGTTTCAATACAGGGCTCATGGAAACAGTGCTGGAGCTTGGCACATCCTTCCCGCATCCCATCAACATGTCACTTCCAGCACAGACAGGAACAAAAAGAGGGAAAGAATTTTGTTGTCTCCCTGATGCAGGAAACCCACCCATCTCCTATAGACTGGCAGCATCACAACACTGCACCAGGAGGGCAGCTTGTGAAACAGTGAGAAAAAAGGATTTGAAAAGTAATTTACCTTTATTTTCAATGCACTGTTCTCTGAAAACACCCTAAAAGCTATTTATGTTACCTTCATCCCTCTGAATTTGGACTGTATACAGTTTGTACTTATGCCCCTCCCACCTCCAAAAAGCCTGTTTGTACAACAGCTGTGCTGCCAGAGCCCTCCCTGGGTCTGTGTGCGTACCACCGTGCCACACTACGATGGAGCTGTACTGCCGGCAACACAGGTGGGTGATGCTTTAGCCTGGAAGCGTTAGAAGCTGAGCTTGTTATCCACACACAAGAAAGCTTTCCCGTAAGCACAGGAATTGTCCAGTGCCAGGCCTACAGAGGAAGAAAAGCTGCAGATGAGGGGCGAAATCAGCACTCTGAGCAATGCTACAGGCACAGAAAGGGGAGCCTGGCCATTCATTTCTGCCTTCAACTTTTTACAAGAAAGCCTTATGATAAAAGGAACAAACGTGCTATTTTTCTTTGCCTCAAATTTATCACAGAAGCCTCTTTCGTCTTTACCTCCTCTCTTCATAGTGGTTCTAAGGTCTCTCTCTTTTTTTTCCCCCTCTTAATTACATCTTCTCTATACTCAAAGGACAGGAAAGAATCCAGTTTAAAAGAAAAAAACAGTGAAGCTATTTCAGTCCAAACAGGGATGGATAACCAGAGAGCCATTTGACTCAACAGTGGCACCCATACTGGGCTTTTGATCTGTCCTAAGGCAGCCACAAACCACAGGAAAAGGGGGAAAAAGGCCTCTAGGAAGATGTTCTTTCCAGCAAGCCTTGCTCCCAACATGGAGCAGCATTTTTAAACGTTGTCCGCAATTCCTTTTGTATTTACACACAGTTTAAACAGTCATCTGGCAGGAAGAGGGGAAAATGCTTTGGGAGGAACGTATGGCTGCGGAAGCTAAATAAAGATGTGGCCAGGTCTTCAATCATCCTATATTTTATATATACAAAGGCTGCAATTCCACTAAGCTTTTCCGAAACAATATGTTAAGAATCCATAACAGGGCAAAGAAATGAGAATAACTGGTTATAATTAAATTGGGCAAGGGGGAGAAGCACAGCTCTTCCACTCTGACAGGCGAGTGTCCCTGGAGGCTTCGCAAAACACAAAGGGACTTATGGTGGTGGGAGCTCTAATAGGTTATAGGTAACTGCACAGGGGCCGAGTCCAGCCTGAGCTGTGTGGGCTCGTGCCAGAGGCCAACACTCTCCCAGTAGGAAGATTTTAAATACGTTTAATACTGGCCAAACTCTCTTTGCAAGCGATGGTGACTTCACTCATGTACAGTACAACCTGTAAAATAATATCACATATTTTGTTGGCTGTTTTATTTAAAGTTCAGACAAATAAGCTATAGCTTTTCCTAAACACAGTACATCTTCAGAAATAAAGCCAAAAATCTTTAAAAGAAATATGAAAAATGAGAAGAGGAAAGTTACTTGCTGGTCCAGAAACAGAGGAAAATGTTCCACTAAAAGAAGATGCATCCTTTTTAACTTCATTGAAATTTTTGAAAATGCATAGTTTTCTGTTGACCTACAAAGCCAGTCTGAGAGGCAGGTGGTTGTGCAACTCTTGGCTGAGCTGTGAGATCTTGTTCTATGATATTTACAGGAATTAATAAGAGGAAACAAGAGCCACTTCAAGATGTTAAACTGTCCAAACAAAAGAAAATACAGTCATACCATTACTGGACACACAATGACCTCAGCCCTTTTCTTCATCTCAAATGTCTTCAATTATTTCAACACAACAAAGATTTGAGCAACCAGGACAGCAAGAGCAGTTTATTTTTAAGCCTCCATGTCAATCTCCTTAACACCAGTGGGATTTGATCCCAGCACACCTAAGTCAACATCAACATTTTTCTCCCTTTACTCTCCCTTTGTGGTACCACAGCCAAGAGATGATAAAGACAGGTGAACTGAGGAAAACTTGAGATGAGAGACAATTCCTTGCATTGCTGAAGAGAAATGCCAGCTTTTTTTGGCCAGAAAAAGGCCAAAGCCTTCTTTTTTTCTCTCTCTTCCAGAGGAAGGGATTGCTCCCGAGAGCAATTGGGCGAATGTGTGGAATATACAGCAAACAAACAGCACTGCAACCTCAACTGTGATCGCCCATGGACACCTGCCTGCCTGCCAGGGGAGGTCCAGACAATACAGAGTACTGGTCTTCATCACGTTTTCCCACCTTTTTAAGATGGAGCTTGGACCACTGCTCAGTGCACTTGGTCAATACCTTCAAGGCAGTTTACTGCAGAGCTGCAAGCTGTTGTTATTTTTATAGCTGTGTTATATTTGTTGTGTGTTCTTCATAGATCATTTACACCTATAAAACCCCACTGGACAGTCAAACAGCTCACTCCTTAGTAACTATGTAATTGGAAATTTTAGAAATCCCACATGAAACAATATAAACAGCTGTCTAAAACCTCCCATTTCCACCCAGATGGCTCTTGTTTCAATTAACTAAACCAAACTCTAATTCAGAGTCATTCACTGGCCTTGTTTGGATTTACTTGGAAAAACACACCTATAAATCACAAATGAAAAACTGTGGGGAGAAAGAATTTGTTTCTCTTTGGGTGGTTCTTTCAGTCACGTCTTTCTTTTTTTCTTTTTTTTTTTCTTTTTTTTTGATAGAACACAATTTTATTACCAGACAAAAAAGATACAGTTAGATGTTGACAACTTAGAGCCTCTGTTGGTTCTGGCCACAATAAAACATAGGCAGTGACACAACTACATGCTGTCCCTAAGCTTCTTCAAAGTAGATGGCACTGAGTGTCTCCCACGCTGCATGTGCCACTCGCATCATCTCCCCAGGGACCTGTGAGCTGCGAACATGCTGAAAAAGGGATGGCAAATGTACAGAAAGCCTGTAGTCATCAAAACAGATGCACACAGGGGCTTTCCCCCAGTACCAAATTCACCAGACACTGGGCATTATGGGTGCCACTGCTCACAGAGCAGCTTCTTGAAATACCAAATCTGAGCAGTCACTTGAAGAGCTGCAGGAAAGTCGTCCCCTGAGCAACTCATTCATTGCAGCGATCTGCTGCTGGCAGAAGGGGAGAGGCTTGGCTTCCCCAGAACCTCCCTGCATCACACAGAAAGGCACATTGCCCCCCTGAGCAGACAGGTTCCCATCCACCCAACCCCTCATCTGCCAGTACATTGAGGAACTGGCTTCAGCTGAAGCAATCTGCACTTAAGATGTCTAAAAATAATGATGAAAACCCTCTGAATGGCAGTGGCCAATGTCCTCCCCGGCACAGCTCCATTGGCTCAGGTTCCTGAAGGACTACCAGCACTGATGTGCTGCGTGTGTCACAGCAAGGTGAAGGTGTCTGAGTTTTCCTGACGGACAGACAGACCAGAACACCCACCAAAGTCAAACTCCTCACCCTCTGCTGTCGCAATCAGCCTGCTGCTTTCAAGAGCTGGTCATGACAGATACTTGGAGGGAAAGGCGCCAGGAAACTTCACAGCCTGTCCTCAGCATCACCCTGGGATGTACACCATGCCCCAAATGCCTGCCTTGACCTAGCCCTCCTTATCCCTTCCATTTCCCATGCTTTAGTGCATGCTGGGATATGCTCAAAAACACTGGTTTCCAAAGAGAAAGCCCCTTCATCAGCACCACAGCAAGTTATTTTGAGACAGAGCCTGGGATATGGGACCAGCAAACCTTCTGCCCATCAACAGCCCCAAAGTGGAGCAGGTACCTGCCTGAGCACAGCAAATTCAAGGATGCTTTCCAGATCAACTTGCTACATACACAAAGCTCAGTGAGACAGCAGCATGTCCTCCTGTGCCCCTTTTTCTGAGCCACCCTAGTCAAGCAGGATCAATAGCAGAAACATTTCATGCCATTGCTAAACCACCAGGAAACCTCATCTGCACACAAGCAGTGCCATATGGTCATGTATTAATGGCATATAAATGCTTTCTGATTGCATGTCTTCCTTTGCTTGGAAAACACAAGATGCTGCAAAACAGCATCTTATTAACTGGAGGTGGTGCCTAGTTAAGGAGGAGCTGCTGGTGGGGCAATACCAGCAGACCCTCCCCAGAGCAGACCCAGTCCAACTGTGAACCTCTCCAAGCCAGAGTTGCAGCACTGGGAGCCTCCCCCAGAATGAGAACAGTATTTCTTGAGGATTCCACAAGGCACAGGCTTGTGCCTGAAGGCCCTGCCCTTTGCTACCATCTTTCCCATCTGCCTTGTATTGCTGCCTCGTTTCAGATAGCAGCAACTGCTGAATTTGAATTTCTTCTGCAGCTCCTCATCCTGTGGCAGCAGGGCAGGCCCACAGCATTCTGGATGGGGAGGTTTCTTTCTTCTCTTTGTCAGACCTACATGGCCACATCAGGCAACGTCTCAGTGCAGTGTGTACACCCAGGATTGCATAGGGCCCCCAGAAGGATGAAGCTCAGCTGGCATGTCTGCCTCAATCATTCCCCCCCATCTCAGTCCTGGGATTGCTCCCCAGCGAGGATCCCAGTACTATGTCCTCACCCCAACCACTCCCTCTGACACCAACCATGCCTTGCCTGAACACCTCATCAGGGAAATGGTCACTTGCTTGGAGAAAGAGCATTTCAGGTCCCAAAACCCACAGCTCTCTAAGGCAACAGAGTGGTAAGCTGTAAGACAGTATCACTCCCTTCAGCTACTCTTTCATTGCCACAGAGACAGACAAGTCACAAGTAGTCCTCCCAGCACCACTGACAGCCCCAAGGAAAAAGATTATGGAAAAAGACAGGGAGAACTTTGGAAGAGCATTGACTCGGTAGGGCCGAGACCTGAGGTGATGAGTCTGCAGTGATGAACGAAGGCTAGAGATGCACAGCAGCAACCAGTCCAAAGTGATGCCCTGGCTCAGTACAGAAATATAGGCCCAGAAAGTGAAAATACAGGAGGATAAGCACAGAAAGGTCCTCGGCACTGACCTACCTAACCTTTCTGCCCATCACCATTAGAAAGGAGGAAACGAGGACTGCTGGATGTAGGGCTGTGTTCAAGATACAAGAAGCAGGGAGCACATCAGGGAAAGGGGAAATACAGTCAAGATCCAGATGCACACAAAGAAAGCTTCTCCCTCCTTTTGGGACTGTCTTGTGAGGTTGTACTGTTAATCTCATCTCAGAGGAAAATCAGAGTGACTAGCTTAGGACTGCTTGACATGGTTTGGTGACTGACTACCGGCGTGCCCATTGATCTCCGTATTTTCAGGAGTGAAGGTTTTTTGCATGGGTGTATAAACATTTACTAAATAGGAATGCATACAAAAACATGGTTTGAAAATAGTCTGTTTTAAAATGAGAAGCAGTTTTGAACTCTCTGGCAGGAACGTACCTCTGCCCTCTGCTTAGAGATGGTCAGCTGGATGCCTGATGAGGGTGGGAGAAACTGTTCAGGGAGCTGGGAAGCAAATCTTTATTTTTGTTTTGCTTCTAAAACTAGCTTTTAATATCTTGAAGAGCAAGAAGCATTTCAAAAGAAACACAATCCCTCAAAAGTTAATTTTGAAAAGGGGCTAATTTTTAATGAAAATAAATTTTAAAGGAGAAAAATGTGAACGCTTAAGTGATAAACTCCGTCTGTTCCACACCAGGCTGGCATTTCAGGGGTAAAGGGCTTCACAGAGCATTTTTGTAACTAAGCCTCACAGTGTCCTCGTGAGGCAGAGGAGTCAGCAGCGCTGGGAGCTCCAAGCTTCAGGGGAGAGCCCCACCCCAGGCACCCCACCCTGGCACCCATAGAAGGGAAATAATCTGCACTGGTATTAGAAAGTGCTGGAAACCATCACATTGCTTGTTTGAGGGAGGAAAGGAAGACTTTAACCAATTCATTAATTATGAATATTAAACAAACTTCATTTTGAAGTTTAGTTGGTAACGACTCAAACTTCCGCTATTGTTCTGCTCCATAAAATCAGACTCTCCAGACAGCATCTGTCAATCTGATTATTATCTAGTTAAGTGAAGGAGAAAAACATTTGTTCTCTCTCACCTGCAAGAAGCTATCCATGCCATGTAATTATTTGCTTTGATAAATTTAATATACTTAAGTTTTCCCTTCTAGATTTGGCTGGTCAAGTTAAACCATAAAGATTATTCATGGAAAAGCAACTACAGTTGGTTACTAGGATACAAAAAAATCACTTAGTACGTTCCTACAATGAATAATCCCAGCAGAACACAAACAAATTCAATAAATTATGAATTTCTTTCTTACATAAACATTGGGGTTGCAGAGGCATTTCTTGGACCCCTGTAAAATATATTAATATCTTAATTACTATGCAATAGGAAAACAAACAGAAGGGATAGCAAAGTATTGCAGGTGAGCTGCATCTTTTGTCTAGACATGAAAGTTATTTTGGAACAAGGCAGGGTGAAAATTGACAGCAGATTCATTATTGCCAGTATCTATGTGCAGACACTGGTATTTGGCATGCTCACTTGCCTTTTCAAAGGGGATAACGTAAGCAGTAGACTAAGCTCATTTGGAAGAAGACTTTCCTATTTCAGAAAAAAATACCTCTTCCTGCACAATTCCATGTATACAAAAGGTCTTACATAAAAGCACTTGTTGCCAGATCTCTGAACCTGCAAGGTGAAGTGAGAGATAAGTTTTCCTACACTGGGAGGTGGCTGCCAAGACTGTCCATATGAGACCTGCACCCACAGTGCAGCACAACTGATGCTGCTGATGGACAAGACAAACTGCAACCAGAGTAAGTCTGCCTGAGCCACTCAGCCATTTTTGGAAACAACACCCAGACTCAGAAGATTGATTTTGGATACTTCACAGCATTTGGTCTTTTTGTGTGTTTGTACCTTGCTCTGTCTTTTCCTAGCCCTCATAATGTCCCCCACTAACAGCAATCCCCAGGCATGACTCGGTACAGACTGTTCTTCAGGGCTGTAGAATTTGAAGATATGCAATGAGGTCTTTTGGCTAAGATCAGTTTTTACAATCTTTAACTGAGATGGATTTCCTTGAAATCCAGACTTGTGAAGCATCTGTCCTTCTCACCCTCTCCCTTTGATCACATCAGCAGCACAAGCAGTGCTGTTCTGCTGCTGGCAAATCACCCAGTAATTGCTATTTAAGACTCACAAATCAGATGCCAGTGTGAAGATCTGCCTCATACTCTTCAGAGGACATCTTTCCAGGAGAGAGCAACCAAAATACCTGGCATACTGAAAAATCTGCAAGCCTTCTTCCATGCAAGTGCAGGGAAGCTCTGCTGGCATCAAGCTTTCCCATCCTGCACACAGGGTCTCAATGTTCAACTTTTCTTTTTCAGCCCTCTCTGCCAACAAGGCTCTCGTGCAGACCCTGTGCCATATTTCCATGTCCTTGCAAGCTCATCCCCAGCCCATCCTGCACAGGTCTTTGTTCCCCAACCAGCCATGGAGTCTCAATGGGCACCATGCTCCAGAGTAAATCCAACGCTGATCATCAGATAAAAGTCGAGCCACTTAAACACTCCTTCCATTATGTAGTTTGTCCCCATGAACCATCATATGAAAGTTATCTCTGATTTATAAACCAGCACAATGGTCACCACACAGTATACCAGACAATGCTTTTTATCACTAAAAGTGAAGCAACGGCCAATTAGTAAGAGATTTCAGTAGTTATACTTAGAAACTTTCATTTTGCAAGACAAAGTAATCAAGAGCTTCTGAATGCATCTTGAGGAAAGAACCACCAAAGAACAGCTCTTTAAAGGCGTATTTCTTGGGGTCACACCTCTTTGGCAGGAGCCTGCAGGGATTATCTAGCCCACTTCTGCTCTATGATGGAATCAGCACATGCCATTCCTAGCTGATGAACACACTTGTTCTTTAAGACCTTCAGGGATATAGATATTCTAAATTACTGTATTCCACCAAGGCTTTGCTTTGGTGGAACATTCACTTACTCACTGCAGCCTCTTGCACTGCTCCTCTGAGCAGCAATTTTGGCCACTACCAGGACACCAGACCAGATAGATCTCAAGGGCCAAGTGTTTTCTCTTATAAAAAATAAGCTCTATTCAACTGCAACAGGTTCAAGACCCCAAAAGATAGCAATTTCCCCTCATTAGGAATTATGCTTTCAACCTTCTCATCACACCCAGGAGATAACTTTTGAACTCCACTCCATAAATTACAGAACATGTTAAGCTGCGAACCTGGTGCCCCAGTGAGACCAAAACAGATAACAGGCTGAGAAAAGCTGTTGCTCGTCATCACCGAAGAGAGAGAGATAAACCTGAATGAAATTACTTCATTTCTGCTGCCAAATGGGATATTCTATCTTTTCCCATTGGCTTGTGAAGGCAGGGCTTGGCAGATTTAACATTCCCATTATGGATGAGAGCAAAAATCAACCTTTTTCCTTGGCATTTTTAAACCTGATGGAAAACTTTTGCTCAGGGAATTTCTCTCTTGATTGACTGTGTTCCCTGTGTTGCTACATGGGCAATGAAAACCAGAATTTTCCTTTTACTTGGTTTATTTATTTCTCCCACATAGGCATAAGACATTAAGCCATCAGGAGTCCAATCACAAGAAACCTGGAGTCAGAGACAAATAGATGGTTTAAATAGGACAATCCCTAAGTAAAAAAGTCTCCTTATTATGTAAATAACCACAGTGAAACAAGAAAACAGAGAAAATGAAACCTGTTACATGCAACTGTCTAGCCAACAACTCTACAAACACGACTCCATCCATTTTTATTCCCTTTAAGGCTTTAGTATCTCAAAAAAGATTATTTCTCTACTGCAGTGAAATGCTTTGAAATGTGGCTAATTTTTTTTTTTTTTTTTTTAAAGAATATTCCTGTGTAATTCCAGCAGCAGGCAAGAAGACATATCTTAGGGTTTGGTTTCTTTACACCAGCCCTGTTGGTGCAGAAAGGAAAAAATGGCATGGTTTTGCTGGAGCAGAGAAAGGGATGTGGTCTGATCCTCTCAGTAGGAGATCTCTGAGATGTACCACTGCCAGAGGTCTGAGAACTGAGAGAGAAAAAAACCTCCTGAGTGGAAAGCAAGTCTGGTTTACACAAAGCAGAGGAAGATACCTCCCTGGACACAGAGGGAAAACCAAATTAACAAGCAAGAAAATCACTTTCCCCTCCCTCACTCTCCCCCAAAGCCCCACTTCAACTGTTCAGACACCAGGAATTTAATGTTCCAGCACTCAGTAATTGAGACAACAGGGCATCCAGGTCTGAAGGGAAAAGCTGGTACAGGTACACTGAGATAAAGCTTTCAATCAGACGTCTCGGTGCCAGTGATTCACACTTTAACATATAGAGGGGAAAAAAAATATAGCCATCATCAAGACATGGAACAATACAGAGTAAACAGCATCTTCTTCCCACCAAGCATGTCCTCCTGTGGGCACACATCTTATCTAAGGGACCATCAGGAAGAGATTGTCCCAGCTAATGCCTCCGGGGGGTTCTGCTATATTTGCAGCAAGCAAAGAGGTGGGATGGGGAGGTCTTCAGAAAAGTGGGGGGACACTGCAACCTGAGGGCACTGAGGCCATCAAATAGACATATGGACCATTGACAAAGGGTCAGACCCCTCCAGGCCACAGCAGATTCGTGTTGCCAAGAGCAAGGGTGGAGGGGCTGCCTGAATGAGAAGACAGAACACAGTATGGAAATGCTCTTATAGCAAAACTTCCTCCATCTGCCCCAGAAAAGCCTCCCTGAGATGTGACACGGAGCCAGCCCTTAGCCAACCCTTTAGATATCCCTTTGGGTTCCCACCTCTTTTATTTGCTGCTTGGTAAGTGAGCACACATCTGCCCTCTGAGTAAAGTCTGGAGAATGGTTCTCCAGCCAAGCTATATTTGAATGCCAGGAAGCCCCAGATGAGAGTGTGGCTGAGGAGCCCATTAGAAGCAGGGAAAGTGCACGCTGTGAGTCAGTCGTGTGGTTTGGCTGCTGTGGCAAGAAGCAGCAGCAGGCTCTGGACGCCAAACTGCTCTGGGCACAAGAAAGGAGACAAACAAAGGAGATAAGACAGATAGAAATACAAAGAGAAGAGATGAAGAAGATTGTGCACACCTTCCCCACAAGGTAACTCAGATGAGATCTGACACGTGTTTCAGGGGATCATGCCTGGCCTCATCCTATCTTGCAGTTCATTAAGCCAACCCATCAAGCCAGCCTCTGCTCCTGAGTTCTTGCTAGCTCTACCCCTGCCTGGTTCAGCAGATTTGCTTTCCTGCTTCTCTCCTGAAGCCATCACATCCATCACGGTGACACACACACTCCACCTTAGGAAAGCCTGCTCTTATTTTAGCTACCAACCCGCACAGATAGGCTCTGTAAACACTGGGACGCTGATGAGAAGGAAAATGTTTCCTTTCAAGGCAAACTGTGCAGCAGGACACTCACTGTCCAGAAGTGCAACTCAATGAGCTTAAATATAAAACCCACTGGAGGACCAAGGTGCTTATTTGCATTCCTAATTGAAAAGCCATTGAACGTGATGGAACGGGAAGGAGGATCCTTCCTAGAATGACAAGAGAAGCACAGCATAAGCTTCAAGGTGACTCATCCTTTTCACGTCAAGTAAATATTAATGCCCGCACATTCAAACTTGACTGCCTGAAGTTAAACGTCTTAAGCACCTCCACAGGTTGTCCAATTCTAATGTGCTGGGAAGCAGCAATTTCCTTTGCCTGCGGTGAGGGCTAAGGGTTTAGCCTACACACACACAAACTTAGGGGTGTGATTTTAAGCATCTACAGTAGGGCCAGATCATGACAAACAGGTCCTTCTGACCTGTGGCAATTATCTAGAGAAATAAAAGGGAAAAGGTGCTGTTTGCCGGATATTCCTACTTCTTAGTAAAGCAATTCCCCTCTAGAGTGTAAACAATAGCACAGAAGAGAGGGCACCTGCCCAGCACTATCCATCGTGAGACCGGAGAGCAACAAAAAGCTCTTGCTTTAATGACACACTTGGCAATGTGCTGCGTGCATCCGACAGCGCTGGCCGTGGGGCATGACACACCGCTCCACTTAGCACCGTCATGATAGGTGATACCTTCCTGGATTCGAGTGCAGTTGTTTCTCCTGTCTCAACAGCCGTGATGCCAGTAGCAGTGCTGAATTAATCGTGCCAGTTGGCTGCAGCACATTTTTGGGTATGTACTGTGCGAGGCTGGTTAAAGATAGTCCTCAGTATGCAATCAACCTGTTCCAGCTCTAAATCCAGTGATGGCTGAGCAGTTCCACAGGTTTCCTTTTGAAGAGCAGGAAAGTAGAAAGCTACAAAAGAAGTGGCGAATTAATCTAATTTTTTCCACTTCTATGAGCTTCTTCCTGGAGATGCTTCATGCCTGCATGTTAAGCAATTAACTCTTGTATACCCGTGTGAGCCAAACACTGTTTCCTACCTTCCTTACATACAAAGCAAGGCTACGCTCAAAGGTCACACAGGGAGTGAGCAGCAAAATCAGTGACAGACTCTAGAAACCTCAACTCCTGGACTTAAAAGAGGCAGAAAAACAGTCAAAAAAAAGGCTGTTATTGAGGCAGGAATAACACCTGCAATCAGTGTTGATGAGTGTTGAACCAAACCCAAACCAAAAACTGGTCTGAACAGGTACATTTTTCACTCAAACCAGAACAACCTGAAGTGTTATTTTGTAGTTTTTGTTGAAGTCAGACTGGAATCAAACTGAGCAATTTACTGAACTAATTCCCTTCTCACAACACCAAGAACTCCTCCTACAGTGGATCACTATCGACTAAAGGGGGAAGAGGGACCAGAGAACAAATGTAAACAAAAGTTGCTCCTTGAAGCTGAGATTTTAGCCTCTGGAAAAGGCAGAGAGATCTTTTCCCACTACATGGTCTTTGCTACTCATTTCTTACAAAAGAAAAAAAACGTTTATATTATGATAACAGGCATCAGTATTTTTAAGAGGATACACAGAAACATCATCTTTTATCCACAAGGTATAAATTCCTCCTGCTCTACGGTACCTGAGATCCTACAATCATCACCATTTGCAAGACTGGTAGATAGGAGCATCAGCCTGGTAAAGGTCTAAACTTGGAATTTCTGTCTTGCTGAGAAAGCGTTAATCATTAAAAGTGTTTTTCTTAAGAATACAAAATCATTTCTTGAAAATAAGAAATTGAAGTCACTTCTGCCAGAACAAGCCCCATTCTCCCTTGTGTTTACCAGACACAAATGCCACTCATACTTGGTATTCCTCACAGTTGTGAGGAAGGCTGTGGGAGAAGCACTGCAATCAGATCCCAGCCAGATTCTTAAAAGGGAATTTGGCTCCTTTGTTAAATACCAATGACCCTATTTGGGCCAGGATCAACAACTGGATCCCAACTGGAAAAGCCTTTATTTGTGCTTCAGCCAGTGAGTGCCTCCTGTCTGCCCTGCCCTGCCCCACCAGCAGCTGTTTGTACTCACCCCACCACGAGCTGCCATGCACCACAAGGACACTTGCTGCCTGACCAACTGTCCTAGATACTGTTCCTCACTTATTCCTGCACCTTGCAGCTCCATGTAAGGGCTTCTCCAGGTCAGGGAAATTCACCTCTCCCCGCCTGCCAGTCCTCAAGTACTGCTGAGCAACCTGCATCTTCAGGGGAGGCTTTGTGCCCCCATCTGTCTACTAACCATTTTTGAGCCCTATTCTGCCAAGGAAAGCAATGACTATGTAGAAATTAGCACCATCCATAACACCGGGGTGCAGATGTGTGCTGCTTGCTGCCTCGCTCACCTGTGAGTTAACTCAAGAGAGCAACTCCTTTGTGGAGCACAGCAGGTAAGAGCAGCCACAAAGCCATCAAGCCTGATATTGGTATGTAACCCATCCACCATCAACATGAGCACAGCCTCCCAGCCCACTCTTCAGGTCAGGACACGTTCCGCCCATCAGCTGAAATGCTGCACACCTAGTTTATAACCTGTAGGAGACAGAAAAGCAGCGTGCCTCAATAATGAAGAATTCACTCTTGCCTAATCACCTGCCCACAAATTGTCTCAAACAATGGGTAGTAGTAAGGGAGGGTGTCAAGAAATACCAATATCCAAGCATAAATTCCCACACTGAGCTAGAGATGTAGTGGGAGATTCTCCTACTGGAGATGCAGGAAGAGTCAGCAATGGGCTAGCACGGAGCAGCAGCAGCCAGCACCATGGAGGAGTCTGAAGGTGAGGAGGTCCTGCTCACAACCCCCTCAAGGTCAGGCTGGCTGCAGGAGGCAACCTTCCACTGGAGGAATGTGTCATGTATCATTTAGCTGTCATCTAGATAAGAGCGATTTCCAGCACCACCTCAGGACCGTTGTTAAGTGTATCTGTCACATCTCAGCTCTTTTCCATTCAAATGCCTCCTCAACCGGTTCAAATATAGAAGCTGCCTTTCATTAGCCCTAGCCTATTATTCATTTCAATACCACTCTGGTTACAAACCTCGCTGTTAATTTGACAAAGCCTTCATCCATTGTGTGTTAACCATCAGATCCTTGGCAAACACAAGTTTCCCAAGCTCCCAATATAAATTTCTCCAGCACCGATAGCGTGTGCTCTTATATCATTACATGGAAACGTGGAGAGAAAGGGAGAGGCTGTGCAAGGATTTAAAGATGCAACAAGCACAGAAAACATAGTTGAACAAATTTAGGTATAAAAAGTCGAGCTGTGTTCAATAGGATTTAAAATGGAATTCCACTATTTGATAAGAGTATTTCCATTTCTGTGTAAAAACTGAATTGTTGATTGTTCTGCTTCCCCAGGAGCCAAGTGATGAAGGTCCTTCCACATTTCCTCTACATTTGATCAGAATGGAAAGACATTTTCCACTTCGAGCTATTTACAGTGAACAAAACGACAGAAGAGAAAGAACATCTAGAGGCTTCTACAGTTAATGGATTTAATACAACAGGTAGGCAAATTTTAGTTTGAGGGTGTTCTGTTTGTTTTGTTGTTTGGGTTTTTTGGTTTTTTTTTTTTTTTTTTTTTAGTTCATTACTTCATCCCATGGGGCAGGGCAGAGTAATTTCTCTGGTAAAATGGGAATGCAAGTGCACTGCTCAGTCTGATGGGGTGAAGAAAGAAGTGCATTTTGGACAAAGAAGAGGAAAGACTTAATTCTGATTGATTATCTTTGAGTAATTCTAAACCGCTACAGCATTTATAAATAGGATTTCATCCAACAATTCACTCTCACAGAAAAAATTCAGAATTATCAAAAGGACTGTTCCAAGAACAGTTTTATACCTGCTTCCCTCTGTAATACCACTGGATAATGAAAGACAAACAATGCACCTGAGCACATCAATATGAAAAACTATCAAATGGTGTCCAACTTGACAAAACACAATTATAAACTTCCAAACTGCAAACAACCAAAATCTCTTCTGCAGCCAAGGGTTAACAGCTTCTTTTAACTGTCATTACCCTGTAAAAGCACAACACAGCTGAATTCGTGGAAAAGACACATTTTCAGCATCTTCCAGCACATGAGCAAACGGTGTTCAAGCGCCCTGCATGTTTTTGCCCTGCGTAATTTGACAAATGTTTGCAAATGGACTATCCCCAGCAAAGTAATCCTTACAGGCAGTCTCCACCTGACAGGACAGAACAGAGATTTTCTAGGCCATTAGAACAATTTTTGCACTGGGAGGTCTATATAAATCAAGTCTTCATCATTTTCCATCAAACTTTTCCTATTTCTTAACAACTTCTTTTGCAAGCAGCGCTAGGAACTCTTTAATCACAGAACTGCAGTGCAACTGATGTCATCCCTTTTTTTAAATTCACGTGTGTAAGGCTGTGCGTATGAAGGCTGCTCAGGAGAGACTGTTCTAGCAATAGGCAGAACGGGTGATACAACTCTCAGCCTTCTAGAACAGAGCTCACAGCTAGATCCCACGTCCCAGCAGGTACAGATCTTTTTTCTTCAGGAAGTTCTATACCAAGGCAACCTCCCCTAACCCAATGATATTTCCCTTGCTTTCCCTGTTTTTTTGCACGTGCCCCCTGACATTGCCTCTAGCTGAAAAGCCGACCCACAAAATGAATTTTCTCCAAGGTCATGTGCTCCTTATAATGCCTTTATTTGCCAGTTAGTGAGGGATTTAAAAAAATAAAAACTTCCTTATTGTGAAAGGAGCTAATTTTCCATTTAAATGTAATAGAGAAAGAGAAGAGATGCAACTAGAAATCTAATCAGAGGTTCATAGCTAAACCACAAGCCTAGCAGCCTTCTTTTGTGCCTTGAAGGTCCCAAGCACCCTCTCTTTGCAAAGACAATATATAGCACATCCAAATGCAAATCTATTCCTCTCTTTATTTCTATATTCAGCTTCCTGGCTGATTACAGGGAAGCATGCGTGTGTGTTCAATAGGTCCTCCTGCTTCTTTAAATAAGTTTAATAATACCCTTTTTATTTATGGGAGCCCGAAGTACAAAGGATGCAATGCAGGAGCTCTGCAAGAGCTGAAACAAAAAGAAAAGCAAACTAGCTGAAGATAAGACTGGCAAGGGCTCAGTAATTCAATACTGTTGATTCTATAGAGACAAACTGTTTTTATTATGCATCACTTCTCTGTGGAGGAAAAAGCCCCACAATTATGAACTTATAAAGGAAAAAAAAAAAAAATCTGTATATCTCTGTGTAAGAACTGAATTCAATAAAAAGGCAGTTTAAGACCATGGCAATCTACCAAACGTTTCAGACCTGCTTTCAAGTGGTTCTCTTCTGGTGACTCTGAACAAGTAATGTCTCTCCACATTAAAAAGTTACTTATGAAAATAAAAATAAAATTAAAAAACACACACACACACAAAAAAACAACCCACAAACCAAAACAACAAAAAAACCCACCAAAACCAAACAAAAACAAAGCCAAAAACAAAGAAGAGGAAATGCAAAAGAAAGCCCCTAAAATGATGCACTGAAAGGCTGGGGATCTCTGCGAGAACAGCTCCACTTCACCCGCTTTTATCGCTCTCACATGGGCGAAGCTGTACCCCGCCGATTAAGCATCGCCGCCTCGGTGCCCGCCGCGGCGAGAACCAGTAAAATCGATAGTGATAATAACATTTTTTTCTTTTTTTTTTAAATATTCGGCTTATCCCAGGCGGCTCCATAGGGTCGCGGGGCTGGGACCAGGGGTCGGCACAAGCCCGCCCGGCCTCCCCGGGTGGCTCCCCGCGCCGCGCTCGGCTCGCCCGCAGCATCTCCCGGGACAGGACGCGCCCCTCGCCCCGCAGCCCCCTCCGCGACACCCCCGCCGGGCAGCGCGGTGCCCCGCGCCCCGCCGCCGCTCCCCGCTTTCCCCGCCGGTACCTGCCAGGGTCTTGTGCACCGGGTTGCCCATCGCTCCGCTCGGCGGCGCGGCGGAGCCCGGGGCGGCCCGGCGCTGGCAGGGCCATGGACAGCGCCCGCCTCCCGCCGCCGCGCTCCGCCCCGCCCCGCCCGCCCCCGGCGGAGCCGCCGCCGAGACCGGGAGACCGCTGCCCGCC
>JANHGN010017308.1:0-14998 GCA_024605025.1 Megaceryle maxima
CTATATGCATTAGATAGATAGATATATAACCCAATTTTAAACCTGACAGGGTCCTGACAACTCTTTTCAGTCCAAGCAGAGAGGGTGTGAGACATGCAGGGAGCTTGGAGAAAGCCTCCCCTTCAACAGCAGCAATGGAAAATAGGCAAAGTGTTCACGATTAACCACGATACCTCTGGAAGAGATGGTATTCCCTATGCTGTAGAGCACAAACCACTTGTTAGGTATTGCAATTAAAACTATGTGCAGGCAAGATCGGACTAGCTGCTTGCTGTGAAGTTCATGAACCTCCTTCAGGATCCAGCTGGTCAGGCTGCGAATGCAAAGCCTGCAGAAGCAAAGTGTGCTGAAGTTGTTTTCTCATTGCAGCAGGAGGTAAAGGAAGGTCCTGTGAAACAAAAGCAGTCTAAAAAAGAAAGCAACTCCAACTCCCACGGTCCTGCTTGAGCTATGGTTTTTTCCTGCTCTCTCAGCCTCCCTTTTTAATTTTCCCCAGTGCTCTGAGATGTGTGATTTAATATTTCAAATTCATTGCCTTTCGGATCTGGATTTACCAGGCACTTTGGAGTCGGGCACAGGGACTCATCTTTTCAATGACTTAGGCAAAAACGAGTGCCTGCATTTTTTGCTATGCATGTGAAAATTTATAAGAACAAACCATTCTGTGTGCGTTTAAAAACAGCCGAGAAATACACACAGCAAAGAGCATTTGTGTGTGTGTCTGTGAAATCAGCTTAGTGAGAAAATCAATTCTTTTAAGAAATTATTTTTAGACAATTTAGCAAAGGCTACTCTGAGTGGCCAAATTCTTTAGAAACTATTTATCCAAGCAATAGTTGAAGATAATTATCCAACCACATGCTTACAAAGGAAGGCAACATTTATAAGAGAGCTAGTATCTTTCAAGTCCATAGAGCTGGAGAAAGCAGATAAGCTTTCAGGAGTACAAGCCTTCCTCCAGCTCACTTTTTTTCCCTCAACTTCATGAGCTGGTGTAATAACATAAACCATTGACATCCCAAAACTGTTGTAGATGCCACACTGATACCAATGCTCACAAAGCTGGAGACTGAAAAAGCACACTGAATACAAATGCAAGAAGTCAGCTGGAAACTTGTTTAGCCCACAACAACAACAAAGAAAACCCCAAAGCTTGAGCAGCAAGTATTTCTACAAAAGCATGTGTTGAAGTTCTACCTTAAAGAACCTCCTGGTGAGAATTAAAACCTGACAGGGTTTTTTTGGTTTCATTTCATTTTGTTCTGCCACTTGATGTTAATGGGAATGTCCTGTTCAAAGAACTTCAATGCCAGGAAAAAAACAGACAGACACAGGGGTGACTGGATGCTGTAGATTCCTCACAGTTATAAACGAAATACCGGAAAACACATCTGGGAGCCACATTGCTGAAGGCTGAACAAAATGAATCTAATGATCTGAGGGCTGAAGCAACGCTGGGACTGAAGGTAGATAGAGCTCTGAGTATGCAGTAGACCAGAAACACGAACCGTTGTGTCTACCTCCAGCATCTGCAGTTGAGAGATTCCAACTTTTGCCAAAACTGTTTTCAATATAAATGCATCAGGTTGAGTTTGCTTCTCCCAGACGTGCAATGAAAAGAGACAGCAAAATGCTGGAGAAAACTGCAACTTTGCTTCTCAGTATTCTCCTGTGCCTTTCCTGACTTAATGCAGCAATTGCAGCTCTACTGGGGTACAAATGCCCACCTCACCTCTTCCCCTCGGGAGAAATAACTACAGGTAACAGAAGCTGCTCAATAGCAACCTTTAAGCTCTTCAGAAGGTAATTTTTACATGGATCCTGCACAACTCCTGCATTTTGGGGATCAAAATGATGTTTCGTCTTGGTACATTTGGAGAACAAAACCAAACTGACTGTTGGAAGTGTCATCCAAGAGTTTTCTTCCTCCAGTGACCCCATGGATTACAGCAAGGCTGCTGCTGACTGTGATGCTTTTCCACATATGTGCAGCTGATGTCAGTGACAGAAGACATCGTTGCTCATTTGTTCCTGGAAAGTGTCTTACCTGGGTGTTTTCCACTACATTGGCCACTTATTCATAATTTAAAGGCCCTTTAAGACCAATTGTTACTTTCATCTATGCTCTGTTTTTCCTCAAATCCCCACGTTACCAATTTCACGTGTGAACGCAGCCATGAGGTGAAGAAACTGAAGTCAGTCCCACGTGGCCTCAGCTTTGCACAGCCACCTTTGCAGTCCTCAGTTAGGCTCACCCAGCCCTGCCTGCTTGCAGCACTTCCAAGGCTGCATGAAGAATTTCTGCCACACCACTTGCTCCATCTCAGCAGACTTCCCAGGCCACTGGCATGGCTGCTCTTGGGTCTACAGGATGGACATTAGCTGCTTAGGGAAGCAGCTCTTGCTGCTGTCCTTGCTGTGCCATAAGGGCAGATACCATTCCCATTTGAAAGAAGATGAGCCATCCCAGTGCTCCAGGTCTCACTGGGACAAGGTGGCTGCACTTCCCATTTTCACACCATGACAGTTCTTCCTTGGACTTGCCAAGGAAGTTTCCAGGCATGAGACCAGAGTTTGCTTTGTACTGCTACACACAGACTCAGTCTGGAAATGGTCTGGCAGCTTGGCACATGCAGTGGCATTCATTACAAACTGGTTTTAACAAGAAGCTGCCAGTGTCTGAGCTTTAAACAAAGTGTAGACTCCCAAGGCAAAACAAAGCCACAACCAAACTGTGAGGTGAAGCCAGCGTTGGAGTCCAGCACAAGAAAGACATGGACCTGTTCAAGAAGGTCCAGAGGAGGACCATGAAGATGATCAGGGGGCTGTAACCCCTCTGCTGAGAGGCCAAGTTGAGAGAGCTGGGAATATTCAGCCTGGAGAAGAGGAGGACCTTCTGGTGGCCTTTCAGCACTTCAAGGGGCCTGTCAGAAAGATGGGGAGGGACTTTTGAGCAGGGCCTGATGTGACAGGACAAGGGGGGATGGGTTTAAACTAAAAAAAAAAGAGATTTAGACTGGAGAGAAGGAGGACATTTTTTTCCACTGAGGGTGGTAAGAGCCTGTCCCAGGTTGCCCAGAGAGGTGGTGGCTGCCCCATCCCTGGCACCATTGCAGGGGAGGTTGGCCAGGGCTCTGAGCACCCTGCTCTGGTTGCAGATGTCCCTGCTCCCTGCAGGGGGGTTGGACCAGATGACCTTGAAAGGTCCCTTCCCACCCAAAGTAGTCTATGGTTCTGTGATTTTCTATCTACGATGACTGAATCACTGCATGGAAAACTCATTTAGCAAAGACTGCAGAGAGGATGGGAAAAAACAACCAAGAAGAGAGAGCTCTTGTACCTGTTGATTGTCACCAGGTACCCAGACAATTCTGGCAGCGACTATTCTGTCTGTAAAGTTGTTGGGTTTGTTTTGTTGTGGGTTTGTTTTGTTTGTTTGGTTGGGTTTTTTTGCTTTTTGAAGCAGTTCCTTGCAGAAGCAAAGAGCTCTGTAGAGCGTTGTGTCTCGTTTTGTTATGCAGCCTTACAGAACAATGAGGCCCCATGAGCTACAGCACGGAAAATAATAAATGGCTTTAATTAGAAAAAGATTGTGGGCGGGTATTTATTTATTTATTTATTTACCCACACTTATGTGTTGGGTCCTTTTACAACCAAATTGCCATTCCCAGGATGGTCCAGTCATTTCTGTAGAAATGTAGGTGTATTAGAAGCCATGAGAAACCAAAGAAAATATTCAGTAGTTGAAAAGGGGGTTCAGTTGGGGTTAAAATAATGAATAGAGTAACTGCTGGGTGTACATCTTAGCTGAGCTGTGACTGAGGGGACATATGTTAATGGGCTACAAGCATCTGTTAGAAATAAACGACCAGTAGAAGAGTAACAAATCAAGATAGTAAAAGAGCAACAACTAGAAATTATGACAACACTAAGAAAGGTAAAATACAGACTAAACATCAAATATTTTTTTACTAGAACAGGTCCTAGGAAGTAAAATATTCCCAGGAACCTGAGTAGAAATACTTTGCTTAGTCCTTGTAGTTTTATGCCCTCCCCCAAGTTTAAAGTCAGTCAGTATGGAGGACACAAACTCACATCATTCATCTCAGAAACCAGAGAAGGTTTCTCTCCATTAACATCATTTCCCAGCTAAAGAGCCTGCACGTTGCAGGGAATATCATTCACTGCAGAAATCACTTCTAAATATTATCTGTTGCTTATGTAAGATAAAAACAAAAACAAGTAAGAGGGAAAAGAAAAAGTTAATGGGCTGCTCATCAAAATGTTAACGTTGAGATAATTTTGTACATTTTCTGCCCTCTTTTTTAGGGCAAATTCTTTTCCTTTTTATTATTTTTCAAATAAAATTAAAATTACAGCCCACCCATTGTACCCCAAAACCCATGATAATTTACTAAGAGCATTGACCTGTCTGAAGATTTTCCAGTGTCTCAGGACTCTTGAGCTGGTATCTCCTCTGCAACTGGTTAAGTAAAAACCAGGTGTGTATTCTCTAGGGTCATCTCAGTGGATGTATATTCAGGAATGACAATTTCTGGATGATATTCAAACATTCCTCTGGATCCGTGTCATCTTGGCAAACAGCTACAGATGCACATACTGACCTGTATCTCTTCATCTGCTCTGTGTTTTGCTCAGCCCTGTAACCACAGCCAGTATATGGATTTCATCACACAGAGGTGCCAAGTCTCTGCAGAATTAGAACAGAGGAAAAGTGTGTGACTCATCCTGAAGAAGACCAGATGTAATGTTCCTATTACCTGTTACAGTGAACACATTACCAATTCAAAACTGCCTTCATTTCCAGGGATCACACTGACAGCTTCATAGCTTTTCATTATCATTCGGAAGAATTGCTCTCAAAAAGTCTTTTCTCCTATGACCAAAGCACACGGAAGCAACTTCAGCAGGTTTCAGCTTCAGCCCAACTTTTAAGTTTACTCTTCAACAACTGCCATCCCAAAGGGAACCTTCATGACTTTATGAAGCTTAACCAAAATGCTAAAAAAAACCCCCAGGAATAGGAAGGAAACAAAAATGATCAGGGGGCTGGAGCCCCTCTGCTGCGAGGCCAGGCTAGGAGAGCTGGGGGTTTTCAGCCTGGAGAAGAGAAAGATCCAGGGAGACCTTCTGGGGGCCTTTCAGCACTTCAAGGGGCCTGTCAGAAAGATGGGGAGGGGCTTCTGAGCAGGGCCTGTTGGGACAGGACAAGGGGGGATGGTTTGAAACTAAAAGAGGGAGATTTAGACTGGAGAGAAGGAAGACATTTTTTGACATTGAGGGTGCCAAGACCTTGGCCCAGGCTGCTCAGAGAGGTGGTGAAAGCCCCATCCCTGGCACCATTGCAGGGGAGGTTGGCCAGGGATCTGAGCAACCTGCTCTAGTTGCAGATGCCCCTTTTCATTGAAAGGGTTGGACCAGATGACCTTGAAATGTCCCTTCCAACCCAAACCATTCTATGATTCTATAAACACACCAAGCCTCTCTCCAAAGGTTACAGCTTTATGCTCAGCTTAGACTTAGGCCAAGGAGTAGGGCTGATTGTTCAAGTTGCCTACTAAAGCAGTTTATATATCTCTGTCTTTAAAAAAAATCCTTCCTCCTTCCTCTACACCACCAGAGAAGCTTCCCATATTCCCTGTGACGTGCCCTGTTTGGTGTATGTTACTGATGACAGCACTTAGGAACGTGGAAGCGATCCCCTCCATGCCACCATCTTTTATGTAAGTTTACATTTTCCCTTTCTCTTGCCTTGAAAATATAAAATGCAGGATACCATCCTTCAGTAGTTGCAGACAAATCATCTGCTCCCCAAAACACAGCAGCTGAATGCTTCACTCATGTAAGAACTGATGATAGTTTATACATAACTTCCTTCAAAATAAATAGCCACGAGGACAAAAAAAAAAAAAAGAGAAATGTTTCTATCCAGTTATACACAATCATTTGATACATGAGGTAATGCCTCATAAATTTGACTGCAGTGACTTACTCAAGACAAAGAAAAAAAATCAAAATGAACATCCAAAGCCTTATTTAAATGAACATTCAAAGCCTTCCACCAGTTATTGTCTGATCTGTTCCGCAGACTGAAATCACGGAGTCAAGGTATGTGAGCTGGGAAGCATGAAATATTCTTTTGCCTGGAATAGTGTTTCTCTTGGTACCATTATATATTTGCAATAAACCACAGATATCAATTTCCTATGAGTTTGTGGGCACACTTGAAAGTGACCTCGTCCAGCACACAGCAAATCTCTACTTTGTTTATACTCTTGTTTAACCACTGCTGAGGTCGGGGCCACCAGGCTGAGATCATAGGAATATTGCAGCTCACATCAAAGCTGACCAGAGGTCTGAGACAATCAACAGAACGACCTCATGTAAGAGAGGGTCTGAGTTCAACAAGCTTCATCTGATGCTTTTACAAAGGGAGCCAGCCCAGCTGAGCTGGGGTCTCAGCATTTCACCTCCCTGCTGCTTACCACAGCAGAACACACACACACACAAAAAGGTAAAAAAAAATAATTTCCATATATAATATCTACTAATAAACCCAGACAGGAATAAAATCATAGACTCATTTGGGTTGGAAAAGACCTTTTAAATCATCAAGTCTGAAGTCAGGTGGTTTATGCCCAGACTGACGTTAAAAGTTTTCTAAGCTTAAGTCACTTGTATCACCTGGAGAAAAAAAAAGTGTGTTTGGAGAATGAATAAAGCAGAGATAAGAAAAAAAAAAACAAACCAAACACGTGTTTTTTCTTTAGCCCTCTTATTTGTGTCTATTTATAATATGCTATTAGCATGGAATGGTCTGGTTTTTGCTGTGCCAGTTCAGTTTGGGGGCTGGCAGATATTGGAATAGTGTCCAAGAGGGGTGTGAGACTCCTTCAAACTTACATTAGAAGCAGCATTTGGGTCAGGGGAGCTGGGAGGAGGACATGGAAAGCAGGAATTGCCAGGTAAGACCCTGTTGCTAGTAAGCAAAATTTGTTGACATGTGAAGGCTGTCCCCAGGGAGACACTGGGATGACAGGAAAGTATTCAGCAGTGGCCCAGGACAAAAGGGGTGCCTGTTCTCCTGAAGCCTCTGGTATGTTCAGTGAGGCATTTCAAGTCCACCACAACAATATTTCAGCATTTCTTCCACTCTAATTGAAAGGGAGACAAAAATGAGAGAAGGCAGCAGTGCAGAAGCACACTCAAATTATGTGTAATTTGGAAAGAAAGTAATGATGGAACCTTTTCAAAGTTTGGGCAGAATTATCATAAACATGCATTTATGTAAAAATTATCATTCCAGGATGTTCTGAAATAACAGAGCAATCATCCATGTACTACCTACAGGCAGCATAGTGGCAGCATTTAATAGGATGCCCCATTTTCTCTTTCTCCAAACATATTTTCCAAATGTTGCTCATCCAAGAAAACATTTCCCATGACAGATAATTGATTTCAGATACAAAAACAAACAGAAACCCTAATGGCAACCAATGTATCCACTGAAAAAGGAGCCATTGTGAAGTTCCAGTGATCTCTATTAGACAGGCAGGTACCTGCAGTACCGTCCTCATGCCCTGGAAGGATGTGAAACTCTGAAAGGGGGTGATTTGAAATGAACCATGCCAGAATTTTCTGGCATTTACTAAGCTCAGGAAAACCTGCTTAAAGATCAGTTATCCTAAGTTATCTGCTCTGGGAAAGGAAGGGCTGGGGGGCAAAAGGAAGTCCACAAGAGTCTCCTGGGTGTCACTTGGGTGCCTTGCAACAGGATTTTGTAGGTGTACATTGTGATTTTTAAAACAGCAAGGGGGGGGATAAATTAACCAAGCCTGCAAACTCACCCTCCTTCTGAAGCGTATTTGAACAAAGCCTATTGATGTAGGACGTTTTGGGGGGCTGTAAATTCAAGCCCTCAAAAGCAAAGGCATGGCAGGAACAGAGCTCAGAGGCCAGGAAGGACTTCTGCTGCAGGGTGGCCCCTCGGACTTGACTGCATCTGCTTAGAAGTGGGAAGACACAGTCAAGGAGTCCGGAGCTGGAGGCAAGTTATTTAAAGCAATCTCTGAAAACCCCAATTTCAAGGATGCCTAAGCACTTACAGATGCTGACTTCTGCTCCCTGACATCATGAGTTATTAGACACTTCATCCAGCTAGGTGTTGTGGAAAATCCAAGCAGACATCTAAGCACCTTTAAAAATCATGTCTGTGTGGGGACTGTATTAGTTTTGTATTAATAATGTGGTGAGTAGCTTATTAAAGAAAAACAACTTTTAACTGCTTTCATCCAACTGGACAAAAATAAGAATAAAATTAAGAAGTAACTTAGATTAAAAAAAAAATAATTAAGATTTTCTTATTAAGTCAGTATATTGAAGGTCATTTTACTGAACAAATAAAATGTCCCTTAGACACTGTAAATTTTCAGACAAGCTTCCATTTCCATCCAAAGCCAACCTACTGGAACACAAAGCTCCGTACAGAGGGCAGTGTAAAAGATACCAATCAATTAAAAATAAAATTCTATTCTATTATTTATACTTAGATTTCTTATTCACATCTGATTTCAGTGAAAAACCTACTCTGGGACATCCTAGGGATCAAACCATGAAGTACCATAGGAAAAGTTCACAAGATTCTTAAATAAAGGCATTTCCTAACTTCTTAAGGTTTTTTGTTAACCCTGTTAGCTATTTGCTAAGTCTCTCAGCCTTCCTGTATGATAACAGAACAAACCAAAAGAAAATATTTTCTGAAGCAGCATTTCCCTGCTAACATCTTCTCAGAAACCCTGGCAGAAGAAATCTGGGTTGCTTTAATTTGAACACCCACCAAGCATTATAGACCTTTACAGCCTACTCATAACTATCTATGATTATAAAAACAAAACAAACAAACATCAAAAAACTTCCTATTGGTAAAATAAGGCCAAAAAATACATTTTCTTTTGCATCTAGATAAGAGAAGAATCCAAACTCACTTTGGAGAAGGTGGGGGGGTAACATGCAATTTTTCTTCCTTTGATAGCCTCTAACATATTAGAGAGGTCCATAACTAGCCTGGAGATTTGGAGTAACAGTTCTTTGGGAGAGAGGAGGTGGTGTTCTCTCCACATAGCACCTGCAGGAAGCCAAAAACACCCACAGTTACCCAACTACACTGTCTTAAGTTCTGAGCCAAACCTGCTGGTAGTCATGCTACTGTCTTCAGCAGACTTTGGAGGAGTCATGAACAGCGGATCCATTCAAGTCAAATACTTTACTGTATCTTCTTTATCTGAATATCCCTAAGAGTACAAATGATCACCTACAGATGATTCAGCCAACAGTTGAGAAGTAGAGCTCTGGAAACCTGAAGTCCTGCTTTTTTCAGCTACCAGATGAAAGGTTCCTGAGACAGATAGTGCCTGGAGGAGTTCTACGCTTGTGGCTCCACCAACACGTGCAGACCCTTAATCTCTGTGACTACCAAGAACTTCACTAGAGACCTCCAAAGGGAGATCTCTTCAACAAGAATGGTCCTTCAGCAGCCCCTGCTTGAGAGCACAATGAACTATGAAGCTAACGGAGTGATAGTTTTACATAAATCTGACTCTACCTCATCAGACATCTAATCTATAAGCTTAAGTAGGTTGACAATGCAGGGTCTTCTCTCCTGTGGCAGGGATTTGAGCTGACAGCCCCATCACTGGAGATTTCTTGTCATTGTAACACTTCTTGTTACTATGTAAAGAAGCCAGGATTGCTAATGAAAATTACTTTTTTGTGTGTGTGTGTGCCATTTTCAATTATAAGAAGATTTGTGAAGGGGGTTTGGAGATGTTGTGCTGATTCCTCGCCTCCCTGCTACCTCCCGCATTCATCTTTTTATTTTGTCTTTCATCTCCTTTCTGATCCCCCACATCCCATCATGCCACGCTGCACTGGTTAAATAAACCCCTAAATCTAGCTTTTGTCTAGCATTAATCCTTTTATTTCCTAAATCTTATTTAATCCGAAGGGCTTCCTTTCATCTCTTTAACTGTCAGTTGGGTCACTACTGTTTCCTATCAACAGCTCCTGCAAATCCTGGATGGAGTTAAAAAGCTTTCAAGTGTTTCTATGATTCTCATTAGATTCTGCTCTCCCTGACACCTGCTAAAGGCCATATTGCTGTTGTTCATGTCCTCCTGTCTCCCTCCTTCCCAAGACAGCTCCAACTTCGCACAAGCAATAAGCACGTTAGGAAGGGTTTCCCTTTTTTTTTTTTTCTGGAAAACTCCCTGCCCTAGTTCTAGCTCAGACATTAGCAAGATTTGGTTAAATATGGGGGTTTTAATATAGGACAGAAAAAAAAAAAAGAGAAGTTTTTAGGTGGAGGAGGTTAGGAAGAGTGTCACAAGAGAAGCTTTCCCTGGTGCCACAGGGAAGGGGTTATTGGTTGGTTTTTCATGTGTTAAATCACAAGAGAAGCTTTCCCTGCTGCCACAGGGAAGGGGTTATTGGTTGGTTTTTCATGTGTTAAATCACTGTCCATAGGAAAAGGTGTCTGCATTTCTCCCTCATGCTCCTGCTTCTCCTTTTGATCCCTCACTGGCCAGTGGAGGAAAAATGGATCAATGGGATGATGGGAGAAGCAGCTTTCAAAAGTTGCTTCTCATGAGGAGCATCCGTTTGCTAACACCCAGCAGGCATCTTTGCCAAGGTCCTGCCTTCCCACAGCAAGATGTCCTTCTGATGGGTGAGATGCTGAGCAGAAGGTGCAGTGAGAGGACACCTCAGTTCCCACACTGCCTATTTGGAGACTGTGCCTGCCAGCTCTCTGCTCCTGGCCCCTCTGTAGCTCAGGGTAGCTTCTCACCCTCTGCCTTATTCTGCAGCTCTCATGGAGATGGTACAAAATCCTTAACTGTCTCCTGCTCCTTGTACACTCCCACTGCACAGGTGGCAGCAGCAAAAACTAAAGCCTGGAGCCACAAAAATCAAAGCCTGGAGCTGGTAAGCACGGAAATGTGCTCCCCTCCAAAGGGAGTTAGAGTTGCTGTTGCTACAGCGTGGTGGGAGTGTTTATCAAGCCACCCATCCTTCCTTCAGGCCCTCCTCTCACCTCCCTTCAAAAGCTCTCAGTGGTTTTTAAGAGGCCAGAGATGACCTGTCACTTTTGCATCTTACTGAACAAATAGCCCAGAACATCAGATGTCATTTAGCAGTCCAGATTTGAAATAAAATAACCCTTCATAACACTTGGACACCATCCACCTCTTCAGATAAATGAGATTTCTGAATGAAGCAGAGAGAAGGGGATACTGGCAACGACACCGATGATCCCTGCTCTCCCTGCCCACTGCAGCTCCACTCTGCAGCCCTGCCAGCTGAAGCCTGCTGCTGTCAGCAGCAGCTGGGACAGGTCCATCTAGTTGAAGACATACCTGCTCCATGCAGGGTGGTGGAACTAGATGACATTTAAAGGTCCATTCCAACCCAAACCATTCTGTGATTCTCTGAAAGCCCCAGTGTGCAGTAAAGCACCCTCAGTTGGGGTGAAGCAGCCAGGGCAGTCACATGAAACAGCACAAACAGTCTCCTTGAACTTTGAAGTTTTAGTTGTGCTCAAAGGGTGAAAGCTTCATCTCCATCTCACTTCTGTTTTGCCTGCTGTACTTCCAGCTTTGCCTCTGGATCCAACCTCATCTTCTTTAGATGTTGGACCTTTAAAGGTTGCTTCCAACCCAAAACATTCTGTGATTCCCAAACACTATCTCCTAAACTCTATCAAGAAAGTCAGCCATGGGATTTCATGCTGAATGTCACCACATGGACCTGCTGTATGTAACCAGTTCAACTGGCTAGATGGCTGCTGCAGTCCACAGCTGCTCCAGTTTACACTGGGAAACAAGTTGATATCTGCTCCCTTTGCACAACACAAGCCTTATCTCTCTGCAGACAGGCAGTAGCACGTCTGCATCCTTTGCACTCCCATGTTCATGCCTTAGGGTGAGCCCAGCAAGTTTAGTCAAAATACAGAAGCTTTTCTTTCTGCTGAAGGGGTGTCTAAGAAGGCAAGAGCAGGATGAATGGGACTACAAAAAAAAAAAAAAAGCCACAGGAACCCCATAATTGTAAATTTATCCTCACTCATCTCTTTCTTATAATGCTTATACAAGATCTTCTCATGCTTTTAATTATATTTTGCTCAGTGCAAGTTCAGCATTTTACTCATGCAATAACATTCCTACAAAGTTAACTAAAAGCTACAAAATGTACAGCTGGACTTTTACACCTTTTTTTTTTTTTTTTAAAGCCACAAATGTCTTATGCTGAAGGTTGATGCCTCAGGATCCATAATCCAACCTTTCCTCCAACCCAGGTACCAAATACTCCTACCCAGAGGGTCATTGTCATGGTTTAACTACTGCTGACAGCTAAACACCACACAGCTGCTCACCCAGTGCTTCACCCCCACATCCCCTCCCATGGGATGGGAAGGAGGGGAAACAAAAAGGTGAGACCAGGGGTTGAGATAAGGACAATTTAATGAAATAACACAAAGAGAAAAAGAAAACAATGGTACTAATGAAATGACAGACAAAGCAAGTAATAGAAGCTGGAAAAGCTCTACCTGTGCCCAAGACACCAACTTTCCCTGCTCCAGCTGCACTGAAGCTACATACTGAAGGAAGTGGAAATGAGGCACACACCCTAGACCAGCCCTCCCCTTATATAGGGGCATGACTCAGTATGGTATCCACTATCCCACTGGCTGGTTTGGTTGTTTGTCCTGGCTGTGGCCCCTCCCAACTGCTTGGGCCAGCAGCTGCTGGTGATAATTAACCCCAGCCAAACCCAGGACACTCATCCACCACCCTTGTGTTCCCTTGTTCCAGTGTGGAGGGGATAACAGGACTCAGCCCTGCTAACTATCCCAGAAGCAATTTCCCAGCATCATTCCAGAAACTGAAGTGAGCCAGGGATAAGCACCATAAGCAATAGGGACAGGCCCATCCTGCTTTGGTGGGAGAAATAATGAGCTAAATAAATGGGAACTGTGCTACTCCAGTTCCCCTCTTTGGCTGGGTGACCAGGACCTGTCTGTTTCATTTAGTGCTGACAGAAGCAAGTAAAGCAGAGCAAAAAGTTTTAGATCTCACTGTCATTTATAATGCCACATCATTACCCACCAAAGGGTATGTGATTTCATCTACCAAGAAAGCCCCAATTTATTAATGAAAGGGGAGTTGCCTCAGAAAAAATAAATACAGGTTGCTGTTTAAGAACACAAACAAACAAAAGCTTAAGCAGGGCAGGAGGTTACTGAGATCTGGGCAGAAACTAGGCACCTGCCTACTATATTTGAGAACCTTCCTGAGCAGAAAGTGATGTGCACATGGACTTTGATGCTTTCCTGGATGGGGATATTAATATCTGAAAGGAGAAAGACCTTATAAAAAAAATAGGTGAGGGAAAAAAAAAAGAAAAGATAGGAAAAAATAAAAGCCCAACACTTGTCAAGATAAGTCTGCAATATTACCCCCCAAAACCCCACAGCCCACAATATTAATACTTCTAAAGGACAATCACACGAATTTCAAGACTGAGCATGTTTCATCTGGCAGCAAAGGTCCTGTCACCCCTTGAGTCAATACATGATAATGAAAACTTTCTCCTCCTGTGATATCTGTGAAGGCAACAGCCAGAGGAGGAAGCAGCCAGTGCAGCTGAAATCTCAAATGAACACCACTGGTTTAAAATCAAACTGCCACTTCATGGTCATGCAGTATAAAGAATGTAGGATGAGTATAATTTGAGTGTGGCAGCTTAAAGCTGGAGAAAAAACAATCCTGAGCCTGACAGGGAAGATCTGTGGAAATGCTGGTACAAAAGAAACACCATAACTGATCTGAGGGGCTACAGAGAGGTGTGTTACTATGAGATGGTCTTGGGCTAAAAACCAGCAGCACCTTCACATACTTTGCAGCTGACAGAATGTTGGGGAACCATAGACAATGTAAAGGAAATTATATCAAAATTCGTTAACTACTTTATCATCTCCAAACTTGTCACTTCAACGTGAACTACTTGAAAAAACAGAACTGTGTTAATATTGGGAAGGTGGGAACGCTCCAATTTTCTAAAGACCCAGCTCTTCCAGTAACAAGAGGGACAGTGGTGTAGCCCATCCTGTCTTCAAAGTTCTTCTGGAGATCAATTTTAAGTCAAGAGATCTGATTTAGTCTAGAGATATGGTATACATCTCACAGGCTGCATTCAGCAACACCCATCTCACATGCACACAAAATGTCCCAATGCAGCAGCAAAGTTGCTCACTCGGAGAAGCCACGGTGCATTTCCCAGTACTTAGCAGAATGCACCATGAGCAAAAGTGCCAGCAGGATGTCAAGGTTTAGGGTCAGGGTCATACACTAGACCTGTGACCAACATTTTAATCCTGCTCCCTCTGCAAAGGGGAAGAGAAAGGGAATAAGGGAGAGAGACAGTGATTAAAAAAAGAAAACTAAAACAGCTGTAATGAAAATAATGATAAAATGGAATATATGCAGATATATGCAAAACCAGTATTGAACCCAACCCCTCTGATGGCAATTATGTCACCAACACAACTGATGCCTTGGAGCAGTACTGGGGAAATTCCAGGCTGGACTCAGCAGCAGACAGGAACCAGATTCAGGAGCTGGATTCTGGAACTGGATTCTGGAACACAGAGATCAGGATCTAAGGCAGAATAGACAGAGTCCTCCTTGGACACTGGCCATTGAAGAAGATTCTTGACCCTTATGATCCTTCAGCTTTACACTGAATATGATGTGTATGGGGTTGAATCCCTCATTGCCAGTTTGGGGTCACCTGTCCTGGCTGCTCCTTCCCACAGCTGCCACCTCTTACTCACTGCACCCCAATGTGGGGCACAAGATTGAGCAGTGACCTTGGTCTGCAGAGGAGCAAGCCAAAGCAAGAGCCTTTCTGCCCAGCCCTTGGC
>JANHGN010017309.1:8432-39446 GCA_024605025.1 Megaceryle maxima
AAAAAAAGACAAAAAAAAGAGACAGGGAAATAATAGCTTCATGAAAAGTGTTTCATATGAAGCACCAAAGCATTAGAACCAAGAAATAATTTGTGAAAATCTGCAAGATTGCAAACAGAAAGAGAAAAATATCAGCAAAATAACATCAAAATGAGAGAAAATAAATTGATAACACACTTTACTACATTCCACTTTATTTGTATAATTTTTATTCTTAGTCCCCTTTACATCTCTTATTGGAGGAAATAAAGTGATACTGTTGGTGGAAAAGTGTTTTCAGGAAGTCATTAAATGACATTAAAATTCTGCATTTATTATATCAACATTTGTTAGCCATATTGTGAAAAAGTGATACTATCAAGCAAAATACCTCTTTCTGGTATGTTATGTCACTTTAATGGATTTCTTATTTTCATATGCATATGCATTTCATTATATACATAACCTGAATAACTTTTGTTGCATGGAGACTTACTTTGAAGGTAGTGTAAAAATATGTGATAGGTTGTTCTTAAAAGAAAAAAAAAAAAAAACAAAACAAAAAAAACCAAACAAATTGTTGGACACCATGAGGCCTAAGTGTGCAAGGCTTTGTGAAGTGCCCTTGGATCTCAGTAGTTAAGGTTAATAATCCCTATAAATAATGGGATTTAGGCTGATAATTTTGCTAAGAAAATAATAGGTAGTAGATAAATAGAATTTCTATTTCAGAAACCTGCCGAGGACACATGCAGCTTAACTTCTGAGTAGAAAATATGGATTGGAAAAAGTTATGTTCAAAAGTGTATTAATGTGATGTTTAAATATGTTATCCCTACCTTGTACCTTCATATTCTTCATAACCACCACATTATACTTGGACTCCTGTTGGGCTGCATAAGACAGTGGCTTTCATTGTGACAGGTCATAAATACTCTCCTGCTGTGCAATGCTTTATAGGGTTGAGGGTAATTGTGTTCAGCTTAAAAACATTCTGATAACATGACCTCCAGGCCCTATGAGTTCAACACAGAAAGAAGAAGAAAAAGCTAAGAAGGAATGCTCCAATCTTTATTTATATTCATAAAATACAACAACATACTTCTAGACATTTAACAGATTTATATCTACTATGGGCTTGTGAGAAGTGACTTTCACTTAAAAAAAAAAAAAAGTTTTCTGTGTATCTTTCCTTCCTTCTTTGTCACAGATCAGGGGATTACTCCTGTTTGGCCTCATCACAGAACTGTACAACAGTAAATCATACTTTATTTCAAGCAACTATAGAGACCATTAAAAAAAAAATAAAAATGTAACGACTAAAAAAATGAAATGTAAGTGAAGTATATTTGCTTAAACTACATTTAGTAGGAATTGTGACTCTTTTTTACTTTCCCAGGCTTTGGATTACAAGCAGATACATGTTAATTTGTTAGTGTCTGTGTATTAGAGATTGCCCAACCCTGAGGATGGCAGGACCTAGGAGGTTCTCCTAATCCAGCCATGTAGCATGTAGCGCTACAGCAGTGCTGTGTCCCCAGCTCTGGGCAGTGTCAAGGTTAAGCCCAACATGTACACATGCATTTGTATGCACACACACATACTTTAAACACATAGTCAGATACAGACCAACATAGACAGAAAACAGGGTCTTTATGGCATCCACATAATCAAAAAGAACACCTACACAAACAATGTGAATGTCCCAGTGCTGATCCTCCTCTCTGGTTAATGATCAAAATCTGCTAGTGGAATATACACAAATTATGGGTCTCATTAGAAGCTGGTCTTAGACACTCCATCTACCCAGTACCTGATTCAAGGCCTAGATCTTCCTGACTTGATGCAACCTTGTGCCTTCAAGCCTCTGAGTCTTGTAGTTCTACTCCAGTTGCTGGCGATCAGATCTCAGTCTATCCCCAGACAGTCCAGCCTGAATTTCTGTAGCATCCACATATACCCACAAAAGAGAACTGGGATTTAGTAGAAATATAGGAAAGCTTGCAGTGATCAGCAATTCCCTTTAAAATATCTGCTAATGTATTTTACACAATCCCAAAATTCTGTTACTCCTCCCTTCCATTATAGTGCCTGTACCCTGTATGCAGCAACCTCCATTAGTCAGCAAGGCAGTTTCTTGGGATCACTTGTCCCGGTGGGTTTCCCATGAGACCCAGGGACTGATCACTCCCCATGGATACTGCTGGGAGTACCAGGTCAGGGTACTCCAGTAGTAATGTTTAGCTTCTTGGGGTCACTATTCCAGTATTTCCCAAGAAGAAAGAAGGATTAGTCTCCTCTACTTAAAGACCAAGATTTTTTCTCTGCAAATTTATTAACCCAAATTACTTTTACCAACACAGAAGCTTAGGGAGAGACAAGAAATCACAGTTTCACTCTGAGATAAACTGAATAAGGTCAGCCTAGCAAAGTAGCATGGCTGCTGCTGTTATCATGTAGGTGTTTCATGATAAAAATACAAGTACTCAATCTTCATTTCAATCTTTCAACCTGTTGTCATGTAGCAGTGTTCTCATTTGTAAAAGGCACTTTTTTAAAATTTTTTTTTTTGTCAGTAACAAACCAGCCCCCAAGTGCCACCCACAGTATGCAAGCCCAAATGATCGACAGAATGTTTTAAACTGACAGTTTTGCACATTTTTTTTTGCAGGACCCTGTGCTAAATAACTTTTCATACAGCACACATTGAGAAAAAATACCAGGGATAACACATGGCAATTTTCCTAGACAAAAATGTCAAATGAAATACACTGGAGATGAATAAAAGGAAATCCAGAATAGTGCTGAGGGAATGTGGATGATGACATAGGTAAAATTTGGAGTGCCATAGGTGTCCATCCTGAGACAGAACAAAAAAAAAAGCAGTAAAAGTACAACATGACTGTACACAAGGGCTAGATCCATTAAAGGTAGAAGGCCTATGGTGAGGAAGATTTAAACAAGTCATTTTCCATACTAGGGGGCAAAAAAGTTAGGGAGAGCGCAGAACTCACTGGCAGTAATGATGAAATGAATGCACAGTGGAATGCAGAGTAGAGCAAGCAAACAAGGCATGGAGTGCTTGCCACCACCAAAATAAGGCCTCACAGAGTTTAGAGAAATCCACAGACATAAAGCAGTCCTGAAGGAACCCCAATTCCCTTTGTCAAGAATTGAAATAGACACTGCTAATATTCACAGCCATGACTATTAATGTGACCTACCAACAAACATCAATGTACAATTCAGTCATGATTAGATTATTGAATTGAAAACAAATTACTTTTTACTTTTCTCCATCTCAGGGAGAAGAGATCACAACAGTTGAATCCTGATTTTATTTGAATTTTGTTCTTTAATATAAAGTTATAGCTTCTGAGATATGATCTCCATGGATGGGATTCAGCTCAAGATTAAGAAATGTACAGGTAACACTTTATGTCTAAGTGGGCTTGCTGTCTAAGCAATATAAGTAATGAATGTCTAGGAAAACACTCAATAAAGACTAGGGAGTGTACACAAATTATTAACCAGAAGCTGCAGTGATTGTAGGGTCCATGAGCTATATGAACAAGTTTTGCATTGACTATAGTCATACACAGTCAATACATACACTCATAGTCATATAGTTTATACATCTGATGTCATTAATATAGACATGAAATAGTACTGTCCTGAGTACCAGCCTCTGGAGAACTACTCTCCAGTTGGACCTGAGTATGGCAGTTCGACCAGTCCAGCACACTGTCCATATTTGAAGCCACTGTGGCTGTTATTGGAATCAGTGTCAAAAAGCTCAATACAGTGAGGATCCACTCCTCTTATTCACACACCAGTCATCTCATCACAGAAAGCTATCAGTCTGTCAAACATGATTTCCTCCTCATAAATCTGTGCTGATTACTCCCAGTAAAAAATGTCAGAAGATACACTGGTTTCACTTTAGTAGACCTACATGTGCACAAAAAAAAGTGCAGACTGAGAGGAAATAAGTTGAAAATATATCCTTACATCATACAACCATCATCAACAGCAGATATTGAGTCCTATAGTTTATTTACAAAGTAGAACCATTTTATATCCAGAATTCAATTTCAAGTCAGTCAGTTTTTCTTTCAGTTGTCAAAAGTATCAGTAACTTTTTTATATTCTTATAGCTAACCTTTTCTGAAAATGAGGTGCTGCTGATCCCACTGTGCTAAGTTTGGAGACTTCTGGTTTTACCAAGAATAATTTTGACTGTAACACAAACAGTCCTTTTCAGGATTTCCACTCAACAGGAAGAGCAATTGAGTAATTCTTTGAGCTACTGAACCACAAGAAGGAAAATAGAAAACTGAGTTATTCTGTGATATTCTCCCACAGAAATTACACCAGTTACCAGGAAGTAATGGGAGTCACTGTGAATAAGAGGCTATCATTCAGATATGTTATTCCAGAAAAAGAAGTGAGAATGAGAGTGTAGTTTAAAAAAAAAAAAAAGTGATAATCAGTAAAGGGATTAAAACAATACACTTGGTTCTAGTAAGTTTATGGTAGTATAAATTTCTCATATTTGTTTCAAAAATTCTGCATTACATCCCTTTAGTTTTAAAAAAAAAAAGAAGGTGGAAGTCCTCCCTAGAATTAGGTTTAATAAGAACTGTCGCAAGTCTTTCTAAATTGTTGTGAAAATGCTAGGCATTATGTGATTAAAAAACTCAAAGTTTGCCTCCAATTACCCTTAAGCCTTAAATGAACATGAAGAGCATACTTTGTTGAGAAATGGATTGACAGTTTTCTTGGCATTAATACTTCTTCAGTTGCCATTCCAGTCTCTATGCCCCTGATATATTAAACTATGATGTATTAAACTAAAAGAATGTGACAAAGACAAAACAATCCAAGAAATACTGGGGGTCAAACATGGAGATATGAAATGTCAATTTCTATGCACTTTCCTTGAAAATATTATTTTTCCAGTACTTGCTTTACATAAAGGACTGCAGGAGGCGAGCATCCCTGTTATACTTGCTCCAATTTCAAGAAATAATCAGTACTGCCAGCAAAAAACACTGTGATCCTTGCAGAATATCTACTGAACTGAGAACTCATGGGGTTTATTTAAGTATAAAACACAAGTAAACACAAGATGCTGAAGAGCTCTCTCAGCTTTATAAGCATCATGAAAAAAGAATAAATGAGCAAACTACATTTAGCGATTAAATTGATCTATTATTATAAACATTTCACCCATTTGTAAACCATGTACACTGAATTCTTTAGTTTATATTTTTCTCTATACTGTTTTTATTAATGATTCTTGCACTATAGACTGTCAACATATGTTTTATTTCTTATAAATCAATATCAAAATCCATGCTATGACAGTTTTGGTTAAAAAGCGTATCGCATTCTATACTAAGTTTTATATTACTGTTATAATATCTACACAGTTTTATTTCTTTTAGCTTATAAAATTTACATAATAATAATAATATTTCTCATTTGCTATATTAACACATTGGTATAGCAAAAAAATATCTCAAGTTCTGAATACCCACACACAAAAAAGAAAAAAAAGATTTGACACATCTACTTGAACATGGATTTAAGCAATCACCGGACACTGCAGTAAAGATGGGCATCTACTGCAAGCATTTCATCTGCTCTGTCAATGAAAATTCTTGTGGAAGGGAAAGATGATCCAGGGTCATATTTCCAAAAACCATAGAAGCATATAATAAATTGTGTAACTGTAATATGAATTTTTTTTAAATTTATTTTTCTATTTTACTTTGAAAATTATTTAGGTATAAATTAAAATCCAGATTTAAAATTCACGTTTTCTCTATGAGCACTTACAAACTTACCATTATGCTAAGATCTTGTGTCAATTCAAATAGTTTGGTTTGTTAACACTAATGTAGACTAGGGTCCTAAAGAAGTCCAATCTGTTAAAGATGCTTGAGTTCTTAAAACAGAAGAGTAAAAGCATCAGTTAACTGATTACTAGTATTAGCACTGATGTATGAACTATGTAATGCAGAGGAATAAGGTCTTCTCTCAGCCTTCTTTTCTCCAGGCTAAACAACCAAGATGCTTCTTATAAGACTTGTGACCTAGACAAGGGTCTAGGGGAGACCTTATTGCTCTCTACAAGTACCTGAAAGCAGGTTGTAGCAAGGTGGGGGTCGGTCCTCCCAGGTAACAAGTGATAGGACAAGAGGAAATGGCCTCAAGTTGCACCTGGGGTAGTTTAGATTGACTATTAGGAAAACTTTATTCATAGAAAGGGTTGCCAAGCAATGGAACAGGCTGCCCAGGGAAGTGTTGTAGTCACCATCCCTGGAGGTATTAAAAAGATGTGTACATGTGGTGCTTAAGGACATGGTTTAGTGATGGACTTGGCAGTGCTTGGTTACCGTTTGGACTTGATGATCTTAAAGGTGTTTTCCAACCTAAATGATTCTATGACTCAATGATTTTCTAACATGAAACTTAATTAATAGTATCTGGAAATTTTAATAAGGGTTTTGTCATGTGTATATTTGAGATCCTCATAAATGATCAGGATTTAAAAAAAAAATATATTAATGTTAATGATTAAAAATTAACTTTTGGAAAACATAGGGCTGTTTGCTCATGACTAAAGCAATCTCTCTTGAAAAATTAAAAGTGAGAAGCTATTACTGCAGTCCATAAACCTCTCCTCAGCCCTGAAGACACAAATATCTGCTAGCTGTTGTAAACGAAATCTACTTAAAAGAAAGTTACCAAATTATCATTAATGCTCTTGCCTAGGGAATGTCTTTGGAGTCAGTAGCAATTACTACAATAGGTTTCAGAAATTGAAACAATTTTCTTGTTAGTGCCACTTGGGTTTTTGCTAGATTTGAATTGTCAGTTTTTAAAACAGCAAACCCTAAAAGAGCACAGACAGAAGAAATGACTACTGGAGAAGAGAATGGTTTATTTATTTATTAATAAATAGAATTATTAATTACTAGAGAAGTTTTTTGAAACAGAGAAATAGTGTGCCAACAAAAACAAGTGTTATAATATTTATCTAGAATAAAGTTTTTTTAAAAAGACATTCCAAAGAATAGGACACTCTATTCTGTACAAACATTCTCTGAGAATAATGTGTGCTATCAGTTTGAAGAGTTTAAAGGTGTTTGTATTTGGGATTATGATTCAGGGTCATCCTAAGTATAAGCAAAATTTGTTGTTTTGTTTTTTGGTTTTTTTTTCGTTGTCTTTCAATTACCTTTCACAAACTCAAACTTCTTTTATAAGAATGGTTCTGAGTGTGCGGGGTAGAGTCACAACAAATATACATCAAGTAAGGAAATTAATTCCCCAGTGGTCAACTCTCCCTTAGTTGACTGACAGAGGTTAAAGGAAGGAATAGACACCAAACAGCAGGCCACTATTCATAACTCTTTTATATATATACTCTCACAATAAATTATGTCTTGGTTGTGACTACCACTCTTTCATCCATAACATGGCTGTGAAAATATCAAAATCTGGAAGCCTGGTTAGGGACTATGAAAAAGAGCAGGATTTGGGAGACTGCTATCTGGTCCAGAGACCACTTGGCCCAGCATGACATGTTCTTATTCCACAAAACAGAGTGACTACACCTTAGCCAGGAACAGAAGCACCGGAAATAATACCTGGTCTGCAGTAACCCAGACCAGGGCTGAGTGTTTTTGGGTGTGCTAGTAGCTGGTACAGTCAAAATACTTGCCAGAGAATGTGCTAACAAGAATGCTAGCAGACCAGGCACATACACACTTGTGTTTTGGAGCTGTTTGATAGCCTAATACAGACCTACTTGTCACTGACCTTTTGGCCAAAGTGTACCTGATCACTCACTCCAGAAGTCATCTTTGGCCATCTGTCTGTGCTGAATCCACTTATAGTCTTCCTCTGATTCATGCCTTCCATCAATCCAATCATTCTCGTGTTTAACTCAGTAATAGACCCTGTGTTTCACAGACACATGTCATTATCCAAAACAGCTCTGTTTGCATGTTTTATCTTTGCCCATATCAACCATACTTTTGTTTTTCCTTTCCTTCTATTTTTATCAAATAGATACATGAACAAGAAGTTTTCAGCTACACTCCAGTAACATCATCTTGTCCCTGATCAAACTGCTTCTGGAACATCATTGTGCAGCACATAATTTAACTGGCATGTCCAACTGCTGTTGCAGATAATCCTGTTGGTTTGTGATCACACCAACTCATTGCATGTCACATGATTTCCATATGGTAGCTGGTATCTGAAGACTTTCTGGAAAACCTTTCTAATAGGCCTGTTATCTGGGTTAAGATTTTATGAGTGTTCTTATACAAAGAGATCTCTGTTCCCGCCTCTCTTCCATGCTTGAAATATCGCTTGTACCAGAACCTTCTTTTGGATTGCAAAGTAAAACTACCATAAACATGCTAAAGCATCTTCCATAAAGATACTAAAGCATGTGTTTTGCTTGAGCAAAACACAACTTTTTCTGTGATTACAGACCCTTTTCTGTCCCACCTCATCTCCTCACTGTATTCTATCTCCTGTTCCTCTTCCTCAGATGTTTTTTCTTAGCATTTAATAGGGAATGCAACTATACATTACCTACTCTGTTCTCATCTCTGTTGTCATACAGGTAGCTACCAGCATTCCTAATATAAAGGTTATTTCTGCATACAAAATCATCCAGACTAAAGTCAGTGTCTGTGGTGAATTCACAACCAGCATAGCCACCACTTGAAACTCCACTGAGATAATATTAAGAAAATGGTCCCTCCAGCAAAGGAAAAAAAAACACCCAGGGTTGTTCAGCTATGCTCTTGCATCATTCTGGGCTATCTTAAAAATCTGTACAAGTCCGCAGTCTGACGGTATCCCATTGCTCTTCTTTAGAAATACATTATTTTAGTAGTGACCAGTGAATAGTTTACACATGACCAGCTTTGCTTTAAAGTCAGTTTCCAGCACAGTGTATTATACAGCTAATAATCCAGTTACCACCAGTTTAGATAGCTTTTTTTGGTCTTGTTCTGTACTGATGTGGCTGCTAGTATTCATGTTAGTTGTAAACTGTATCTGCATCACATAAGTGGCTGCAGCATGAGCATAGAAGTCAGAAAGAGTGTCAGTCCCATCAAGAGAGCCATTATTCACATTGCAAACATTATTCTGTTGCCCTTTGACAAAGCTGGTTTTGCAGCTGTCACCTTTATATGCTTTCTTTCATTTCATGTAAAAGTAAAGAAGAAATTTTCTTGTTCAAAATGGTCTTTGTTATTACAGGGTCAAGTATAGTTCTCAACCATTTCTGAAACAACTGCTGAGAAATAACATTCTTTCATAGTCAAGAGTTAATTTTTACTTTTTTGACATGTAGGAAAAAAATTACCCATGTGGAAGGTTTCTTGAAATAAGCTATTCAGGTGCAGTATGACTTTGGCTGTTGATTACTTTGATAACTGAACATAGAAAATTAAATTAATATGGAGAATTTCTTATTCATTTAATTCATATTTGTTATCATTATTTTAAGGAACACTTGATTAAATGGATTATATCCATGATAAAACCATGATAAATTGTGCTGCATAATTACCACTTCTAACATCCTGTGATCATTTACTTAAAGTTATCTTTCAGTTCATATCTGTAAGATATTTTCTATGATATAGAACATAAGGTCGAGCTACAGAATCTAGAAATAGATTAATATTTGGCAGTAAAAGTTTTCATTTTTTATTTGAGGGCATTTTGAAGATGTTTCTTTTTTATATTATTCAAACCATCACTTTCTTTTGTATTTAGCAACACAAAAGAGATGGAAAGAAACACAGCAAGTCATTATTGTGAATCAGGACTGGCTTTTCATATTAAGTACTAATCTCTTTGGAATTTATATATATTATGCTGTTTGAAAAATGTGCACCTTTTCCTGATCACTTGGAAATATTCAAATATAGATGAAAGTTATTCTACATTCCTCTGCTTCTAAGAATTCATTTTTAAACGATATTTATTCTTACTTGCTTAGGAGTAAATAAATAAGTAAAAATAAATAAGTAAAAAAATTCCTTTATTGAGCTACTCAACATTTTCATCCCTATGAAGGATAGAGGATTAGTTTGCCCTTTTGGGATCCAGTTAGAGGAATTTTTGGTACCAGTTTATGATCCTTTGTAACAACTCTGAAAGTGCTTCTTTGCATTCCACTATAACTCCCGTTAGTTATAGGAAAATAGGAGAGAAAGTTAGGATGTTAATTTTACTTAGCAAGTTAGTTTTAGCTAGGAAAATCTTTTCTGGTCCTGCTTTGCAAAAGAATACAAGGTAAGGTATTACATTTTTTCATTTGATAACCAGAAGATATTGGAATGGGAGGGATGAGAAGTCAGAGTGCATATATCTGACCCAGGCAGAAAGTACTTAAGAAGTAAATATCTACATTATCAAGGTGAGCCTCCTGTCAGTAAGATACTTTGAATACAGAACTATCATTTTCTCAACCCAGCACAAAGAGCTTCTAGAAAGAAATATTACAAACTAGATGGGACGAAACATAGAATCAGGAATTATTTGATATTGTAGTAAGATTAACAAAAGCTGAAACATAGAAACATGTTTTGGTAGTGTGAGTCTATGTTAACATAGAATATGAGGAACAATTCAAAGATAACAATGATCAAAGATGGTTTGTTTCTGGAAAATCACTACATCTGTAACAAAATTAACAGTATTCAAAATATTACTTGCATATAATTATTAAACAACGTCAAATAGTAAACATACATAAAACACAATTGGATAATAAATTTTAAAATGTTTGTTATACGATCAAAGAACATTAGCATAAGACAACACTAGAAATCTGAAAACTAGTGTAATAATCCTTTCTTGATTAGAGTCCATTTCTCAGTCCAAACTATCTTCAGAATAAATCCATTCCTGATAAGTATTCAAGTTGCATTTTTCAGGCATTTTTCAATAGACAACTGATCTTTTAATTATTTTTAATCAAGTCTATATCTAGATTGGTAGACTGTACAAAAACATACTTTATAGGCTTTGGCAAAAATGTCAATGTATAATTGCACTACACCTACACCACACCTGCTGATGTAGTTAGTCATGATTTACAATCCTCAAATAGCATAGCTTAACAGAAATACCAAACAGACTTTTTTACAGTCTAATTTGGCAATTATTCTTTGATCTTTTATCTTAGAATTTTCCTCTAATATCCACATCTGTTCTTACACATCTACCTTGTTATTATTGATTATTTCTGTAACATCATGTGGTGATAAGTTATTATAGACAAGGATTATTTGCAAGCATTTTCCAGAACAATGTCAGAATTAACAAGGATGCCATAGTATCCTTCTCAGCAGCAGAGAACCCTTTTGCAGACATGGGCAAAGTCATGCAAAGGCAAATCAAAGATCTGCATAGCATTTGCAAAGGTTGTTAGTATTACTTTTGGTACCTTCATTCCTAACAGTCCTTTCTACTGAGCTTGTATAATACTAATTATATGAAACCTTTTCAGAATCACTCTCTCAAGCCATAATGTTTGATCAATACAGTTTAACCTTAGCTCATCTAAATTTAGCACAAGGTCTCTCTCTGATCTGCTTCAAACACAAATTCTCCCCAATATTTATCTGCTAGCAAATGATGAGTTTGTTTTAACTCACTTGACTTGTTTCTACGAAGATCAAGGTCAGGGTATACAAAGTATGTAACAGTAATGATGAGGTAAGGGGGGAGAAGAACTATATATATATATAATTATATCTTGATATCTTATATATAAAAACATATATATCACTATATCTTGATTCCCCAAATTCCCAAATTTTGCACCCACTTGCTGATTTTTTTTTTTTCTATTTAAAATGCATATCAAAAATGTCCTGGTGACTTACTTTCAAATTCATTTATAATACTTCTGAACTTAGTTCACAGTGTCAAATTCAGTCTCCAGTGAATCAGTAAAGACCTCATTGGTTTTCTCATGAATCTAAATTTAGGAGTAAGGAAAGCATTTTTTACATTTACAAAAACATATATCAAATGTAAGTTGTTCAAATACTGGTGCAAGTGGTAAATAACTGTGAACTACATCCCAGTTTAATGTGAGAATAATCAAAATCTGGTTTGCACACCAAAATGAATTAGGACTGTATGTAGTCTGTATGTACAAGATATCTAAGTAGAAAGATACTTCCCAGTACTGGAATATACTACCATACAAATATGCATCAAACATCTTATGTTACTTGTTATACTTGCCACACCATCACCTCATTGTAAACTTGCACATATGTATGCCATATGTAAATGATGATTACTTTTGGTACAACTGTAAGTGTGTTCTTCTCAAAACAGAGATGGATTTGGCCCAGAAATCTGGGGGGGGGTGGGGGGGTGGGGAGTGTAACCGTGAGAGCCTGCACTCCCTAAAGAGCAAAGGGTGCTCGTAACCCACAGGACCTGAGCAGGGGGTGCAGATAACTGTGAATACATGGTGGAGAGCATTATACTTTTGGGGATTCATTATGAAATGTATTTATAAAGTTGCTTATTAACATTTTCAAAATGCCTAGTATTGTGGTTTCTCTGCTGTATTGCTGATATTGGACCTGAATTATAGCTTGCTGATTCCTTGTTGCTTATGTGTCGTCAACAAATCAATACACAACTTCTCTCCTTATTTGTTTCAAACTACATGAACTGAGCAGGTTTTTTTTTTTCTCTGTGACAACCCACAAAAAACATTTCTCAAACCTATTAAAAGAAGTAATCATTGTGATAACAAGGGATAAGAAGATAATTTGCATACAAAAGCCTGAAAAAAGGTTGGTAAAGGGGTAAATTTGATTCAGTCCTGACAAAGGGAGGCTTGGGAAGATTCATATCATGTACTCATGAAGTATTTGCAGGTAGACTGGGCTAAGGGAAACACAGCAGAACTGGGTTCTACAGCTGGGAAAATTTCTGAAGGCTTAGTATTTTACAAAGATTTGAAAGGTAGACACTGTGCCAAAACAAAAGAAACTAAACTCATGGTACTTGGTTCACAGAGAAAAGACAAAAAGAAGCAGAATCTCCCATTCCACACCTGCAAACACACACTCTACTGCAATCTGCTCTAGCTGCAGGTGATAGATGAACCATTTTGGCAGCACAAGATCAAGCATACTGCAGCAATCCAACCATGATATCAGAAAGATCCATGTAACAAGTCAACTTGTGAAAGAGAAATGTAAAGTTCTCATCAACCTAAAAGGTTTTTTAACACCTTTATAGGACATCTCTAGCTGTGACTGATGCATGATACTCTGACATTCACCTTTGATCAATCTGTGCAAGTAAATTTCAAGGCCAACATAGTATCAGTTCTGCAATACAAAAAACAGACCTGTTTTTCATACGATATCATTCAGAGGATATAGAGTACTGAGTGTAACTAAAAAGCAGAAGACAGGTTCTCTCCAAACATCCAAAATGGTGATAGCTAAACAAGACTTGAATTAGATCATCATGTTTCTAGTTGGAAAATGAAAGATTTTTTTTCCAAAGTTTAAAAATCTGTCAAACCCCGAAATATTCTGAGGACATAGCAGAACTTGACATTGATGACTTCCACTACTTCAAGACAGCTCAAGATGAAAGTTGAGATTCGAGAGTTCCTACCTAGTACAAATGATAAACAAACCTTCATTCCTTCTCCAGGGTATTCCTTAGCAAACAGTAAAGTCAGAAAAAAATCAACTGAGAAGTAAAAGCAGGTTAGAAGCATAGTACAGAATCCAGAACTTATAAACAGAGGGTTGCAATCAATAAAAGATGCTATACACAAATAATGTTCTCACTCTTCCCTGTGTCTTCTCTGATTTCATGGTTCACTTCAATCCTAGGTCATTCTCTCAGACATCCCTGGGAAAAGTTGCCTAATTATATGAAAAACATTTGCAGCAAAAGAGAATGCTGATATCTGGCCAAGTGTGTTATTTTCAGAGATGTTAGACTTACTTAGTAGCAATGATAAAATCTTTGGTGAAAAGAGAATCGGGTTTAAAAATTAAAAGAAAACTTTTAAATTATCTTATTCAGATGATTTCTTTGCTTGATAGGACTTCATCCTCTGGCTACCACCTCCAAGTACCTAACCTGACCTTTCTGCCTCTGTCTCACTCACAGCACTGTTATTTCCAGGTGACATTTAGAATGTCTGTAAGCTAAATTTCCACACTTATTTTAATGCAGAAAAAAATCAAGCATGACATATGGGTAATTCAGATAGCATTTACTTCACTGTGGGAAAATCTAACTTGTTACTTTGAACAATTGGGAATATGCCTTCTCCAAACTACTGGCTTGCTAATATTGCAAATCCAGTATTATGTTTAGTCCTTGTCTAGAAAAATATTTTTCTTCCTTCTTCCTTGCAATGAGGTTCATACTGTACTGTTTTGAAACTGTTTTAACAGAATAAATTGATTAGCTCCATGCAATAATACAATTATTTACTGTACATTAATATGTCAAGGTCAGAGCTAGATTAATTCCATCTCAATTAAGATACCTAAAGAAAGTGACTAATCACTGTACACCAGTGCAAAGAAACAGACTACTTCAATTTGGGTAATTCAGATCCTAAAGAAGGTGCTCCTATTTGTCTCTAAGCTCCCTAAAAATTAGTCCATAGGGCAACTTTGTTCAGAAATTTATGCCTCTCAATTGTGTATCTAAGGATGGGGAAGATGAATGTGGGCCTAGATGTGTATGAACTTCTATATGTTTTGGAAGGATATGCTCTGTTCTTGGCACAAGCATATTCTGTGAAATACCAAGAATCACTGAAGGATCACTGACAAGAAGTACCAAAATAAGACTTTGGCAAAAATTAGGAGGAAAAGGCATACCAAAAGCTGTTTCTGCAATAGGTGATAGGAAATTGAGGCATAGTAGGAATATAACAATGTCTCAGATAGAGAAAGAGTAGTAAAGACTACAATCAGGGTGATTCAGATAACATTATATAAAGAACACAGATTTTTTTGGTAGATGGAAGAGTCAATGAAAGGACTTGAAAAGCATGACTGTAGAGATTAAAAAATGAAGAAAAACTATGAGCCTATGTTCTGTGAAGACAAGAATGGGCTTTTGCACACATTAGTCAGAAGATAAAAGGAGGAGGGGCAGAAGTCAGAATCTGGATAGAGAGAGCTGAAAGGTGAATGTAGGATTTGGGATCAAGAAATATTACTGTTAACAGAGTGGGAGGAATATAAGAAGACAGAGTTTAGGAAACTTCATGAACATTTAAGAGGTGATTTCTGATATTAGTCATAGACAGTGGAAAGTTGGGTAAGTTTTTTGGTTGGTTGGTTTTGCTTGTTTGGGTTTGGTTGGTTGGTTGGTTTGTTGTTTGTTTGTTTCTTTTATTCCATAATGAGATTTTCCACTTGCTTTTTGTGAACTGATGTTGCCTTGGGCTCCTAGTTGTTGGAGGTGAGAAACAGAAGCAACTGAAACACTGACAACATTTACTGGAGTTGATCCTGCAGAGAAAAGTCTAAAGAGCTTTTGCTGACTCACTTAAGAGTAAGCTGAAATGTGGTATAGAGGACATAGTATAAGAACACACTTAACAAGCTGGTTTATGTACCGGAAGCACTCAAGATCATCCAGAGCTAATTTACTCTGTGAGTGGGACTTTGAGAAGAGGGGATTTAAAACACAGTTAAAGGGAAACTTCATCATCAAGGAAAAATGGTCTTATCAGAGATATTTCTCAACGTTGCAGTTTGGTAAATAATTCCTAGTCCCAGGGAAATTGTTTTGTGTGCTTCTTTGCTTTTGCAGTCAATAAGTATTTTCTTGCATAGTTTATTAATGATAAAGATTACATGCTTAACTCAGGAATTTTTCTATTAATAAGCATCTAGTCACTAACATGGGCTAGTTCATCCTGCTGCTTTGCTTTCTCACCAGCAAATAACTCTTAAGTGCTAAAGCATATAAGAGTTGATCAGAGTTCATGATAAATTTCTGTTCTGAAATGCTACCCTTTGTGCAGTGTCTGGTAATGACCAGAGTCATCATCAGATGCTTAGACTTTATTCAGTGTGTAAGATGTAAGGATTCTTACCTCAAACATTTTATTTCTGTTTCAATATAGCCTACAGTAAGGAAACAACTTTCGATGTTAAGTTAATTTTATATAAATATATTTATATAAAGATATTGGGAAACAGGATCTCATTCTCTTAATTGACTTGTTTTCCAGCTGTCTCCATTTCTTTGTGTTATTAGGTATGTAGCACTCTGAAATTCACTATGGTAACTCCCTAACAGTTTACCTTGAAGTAACCTGCTCTGATTAGATCTAAATTATTCCCTGAAAAAGAAGACAATTTACATTTTTGTATGGTTACACAGCATGTTAATAGATTCCAGGTGCCAGACGGAATGAGAAACATTGTTTTGGGTTTAATTTCTCAGATAGCAAGTTGAAAAAACTTATGTAGATTAGTCTCCTCAGTGAAGAGCGCTATGCACAGGTATACCCAGACTGTGTATCCCCATACCTGTGTATAAGCTAATTTTCCCAGGTGAGAGAAACAAGCACATTATCTTGAGCATAGCACCCTATTAAATATCTGTAATAATTCTGAGACAACAGAGCATTATGGCAGTACTCAAACCCCTGTTTCCCTATAGATATATGGTTTATGTGGTCACATCACACTAGGAATTTTACTAACATATAAATTGAAGAGAATGAGCACTAACTCATCAATATGATAAAGCCAACCAGCAGAAGATAAAATGTAACTGTCTTGTATATTTTGACAGGCTGAGAGTCAAAGAGCATTAGTCAAAATATTTATTTGCATCCTGGCCTGTAAATTGTAGACATCCATTTTATACCTTTTCTGACCACTCTGTGTTTGGTCTTCTTACATACAATTTTCATTCAGAATTCATATTACTTCTTCTGGCTCATAGTTCTAAAATAATACACACTTTAATGAAGTTGTAGCACTCTTGCTAGCATCAACTAAAGAACATTCCTAAGAAGAGATTGTTCAGATCTCCCCATTTTAAATCACACACAATAAAGGCAATTTTTAAAACAAACAAACAAACAAACAACTAAAATCTCTTAATAAGGCTCCAGACTTTTTCATTGCTTAGCTATAAAGAATAGCATCTAAATTGCTTTCTGACTAAAGGAGTACTATAGGATGTTAACAGAAAATCTTGAATGGAATTACCAGTTCCAGGTAGATTCAATTTACTATGCTAGCTAAGTAAAACCTAATTTTATTTAACTTATTATGTCAATTGTTATTTTGCACGTCAGTAAGACTAAACAATTTTCTATATGATGCTATTATAAATCAATCAGTAATTTTTGAGTGAAAAAGGCAGAATTTCAAAGTAGTTTTAATCTTTCAGAAGTCAAAATGCTCTTGGTTTTGATCAAAATGTAAATACTGAGGAATAAAACTTTAGAACTGCTTTTATGAGTTAAAAAAGTTATGAAGTCAGTTGCTATTTAACACTAGGATGTTGCAGACTTCATGTAAATGCAGCACAAATGCAGCATTTATATTTTCACAATAAATGACAACAAATCATTTCCCCTCAGGTCTTTAAAGGAAAATGTGTATGAATTCAGCTCCTTTGAAAGAAACAAGACTGAATTTATTTAACCAAAATTATCACTGCTTTTCACAGTTTCAGAGCTGAAAGGACAATGACCAAATAATTACAAGATGAGAGTTGTGGCTTTGATAGTGAAAAAGCTTGAACCAACCACCCACTGAGTGCCATAATATGCTAGACAGACTAAGTAATACTGAAACAGTAAAATTCAGAAGACCTGTTTAGTAGCTGTAACTTAACAGGAAAATGTCTAACAAACATCACTTTCATTTCCAAACAGTTCTGTTGGTAACACTTTTAACTCTGTCTGCAGGGCTATCAGTAAATTGGGAGACTGCTGTAGAGTGTAAGTTAGCCTCTAATCTCAAAGGAGCAGTGAAGAAGCTTTATTGAAATGTTATTTTGTCCTCCTTTTATGAAGTAACTTCCGTATTTCTCAAATTTCAGTACACAACTATTAAAATGCTAACCTTTAAAATCTTTTTTTTTTAATTCTTATAATGGCAGATCTCTTTTAGAGAACTCTCTTGCTGTATGAATACCATTTGGGGTTGATACATAAGAACGTGAAGTTGTTGTGTATTAACCCAATATGGTATTAATGTAGTAGGACAAGTATGAAATTTTCCATCATGTTCATTTTCTATCAGAATTTAAATTTTAACACAGTGGGACTCTATTCTTTTCAGAGTTTATTCCATTAGCACATTCAGTTTTAAAAATATTTGTCTGTATTTCAACAGATATATTGAGAGGTAAAAATCAATCATTTTAACATTTTTTTTTCACAAACAAGTACCTAAGTGAACACCTGTCCAAGTTATAAAATAGGAATGAAGAGACACAAACATATACTTAAAAATTTAGTTATTTCAATTTCCATTTAAAATTGATTCTTCAGTATATATTTTTCATATTTTAGTCTCTAACTCTCATGTCACTCAACCAAGTAAAGACATTGTTTGAATCCTGAAGTAATAACCATTGTAGTACCATTGAATAGTATCAAGCCATAGTACCTAAATGTTTACAGTTCTAGCTAAGTGTATTTAATTATTACAATTCCATTCCTTTTTATACTGATGCATCTCTATTTCAACCACATAAAATGTTAATGTAAAAAAATTATGCCAGCTTTTTGAGGAGTAATCCAGTGTGAACAAGCTGAATTGCCAAGTGAACTTGTCAGCTGCAAAATCACAGGAAGCACTTCTGAAACTCTTCTTTGTCTTCAAGATTTTCACTTTTCTGAGATCTTAACTCTCTCTTTCAAAACTTACTGTTATTATCATCATAAAAACTCAAACATCGTATCAATACAACTGAAACAGATGAAAGAATTGATACCACAACAGTAACATCTCTAATGACCAGAACATGCATCTTCTGGGCTGCTTTTCTCCCCAGCATTTTCAATTCTATTAATGTTTTCTGTTTCCAAAGATGACCATAATCGGAAAATGGGAAGTGAGAAAAAGGCAGAGCTAAAATGGTAAATTGGGATTTATCAGTCCATTTCTAGGCAGGTTCAAGAACACTTTGAGTTATCACAGAATCCTTTAGGTTGGAAAAGACATTTAAGAACATTGAGTCCAACAATTAGCCCTACTCTACCAAGTCCAATACTAAGCCATATCCCCAAGCACCGCATCTATCTGTCTATTAAACACATCCAGGGATGGTGACTCATCCATCTCCCTGGCCATCCTGTTCCAATGCCTGACAACCCTTTCAGTGAAAAAAAAGTTATGGCCAGCTTAGGTAGTCTCTGTGAAGAGAATGATGTTCAAAACCCATTAATTAATTAACGTAGTACACAAATTTTAGTCCTTAAAGTGGAAACAGGATGTTTCAGGTAGCAAGAAAACATAGGACAGAGGGATCCTGTAGGTGAAGTGATGAGAAACATTTTGTAACTTTTTAATAACATCTAATATGTGACAGCAGGACCTAGAAACCTGACTGTGATGGCTTGAGTTTTTTGGTAATTGATATGGCAAAAAAAAAAAGTTCAATGATATCTATTTATACACAGCTTCTCCCAGGTTTCAGTCTACCTAGAACTGGATTTTCCATCAAGAAAACCAACTGCCAAAATAATTTGCTCAGAAGTTTTCCAGTATTACTCCAGGAATGTGTAAGAAGCTCATTCTCCAGTGCAAGTGTCTTGTTTCTGCAGCAAGAGTAAATTTCAGTGTCTTTTCACTGTATCTGCAACTTTCATACTGCCTAAACTCTCCTGTAGTCTATTTTTTTCTCTGCAAGCTGCAGTGTTCCACCAGACAGCAAAGGAGCTTTGCAATTCAAACTATCATTTCATCAAATCCCTTTGAATTTCTGGAGCAAATACTCAATACTTCATAAGTGTAGAAAATATATATTGTTGAAGGTTCTAATTCTAGAGATATATGTCTTCTGTGCATAATCATATTTAATTAAATTGCCCTGTTTTTAAGACTGAAGTGCTAAATGTGGTACTGCTGTTAACATTTTATTAATGTTTTGCAAATTATCTCCTTGGAGGGTGAGTGAAGATTGTTCTTAAGCAGTGGCCTTTCTTTTCAAGCCTATGGCTGTACAGGAAAGTAATTTAAGATTCACTAACAAAACCAAACCAAGAACAGATAAGACCTTGTCAGGACCTGGATGAAGTCCATCTGCCATTCAAGTGGAACATAATGCTGCCCAGGGCTCTGAGACACCCCAGTTTGTGCAGTGGTGCATTCACAGACATTACCTGTAGAAAGTACATTTGTTTTTCCAAACAGAAGTCATAGACATATAGCAAAAGTGTGTAAAGAATACATAAAAAAAACCCAAAAAACCAAAAAAAAACCACCCCACACACACACCAAAAAAAAAAAAAAAAAAAAAACCAAACAAAAATCCACCACCATATAAAAACTGGATAAAGATGGCTGGGGCCCCATTACAAAAACCATCATCTTACCACCCACAGTTCCTTCTAATTAGTGCAGTAAAAGATAGCAGACACACACAGACATTTTTTCTACTCTTTTTTTAGTGATTACTACCATTTTCTCATGTGGATCCTGTAAGTCTATTATTCACAAGTTTTAGTAATTCACACACATTTTACTTCTATGGATACAGGGATTGGGAGGGTTGGGTTTTTACTGCAGTATTGTAGTGACTAATGACTTGTAATATGGTAGACAAAAAAAAAAAAAAAAAAATCATTACTTCAAAGAACCTGTAAATAAGACCTCTTGAAACTCAGTAACATAAACCTCATCTCAGTTATACATGGAGCTGAGGTTGACAGCTCTAAAGGCACAGTTTCACAATAAACTGTAAGGAAAGTTGGTCTCACGGGAGTTCCTGCCTTCCCTACTGCTGGTGCTTACCTGCATGGCACATTTTGAAATGGCACAGACAGATGAACTTACAGCAAATTAACTTTACAGATACATGAATGAAAGAAGAAAAAGTCTGGGGTAGTGGAAGTTGCAGATGGTTTGGCTTTTTCTTGAAACCACAGACTTAGCAAGCAGCAGATTTTTAAATCTGTGGTCAAAAGAGTGAGAACATGAGTTTTGGGTTAAATCATTTAAACATGAACACCTTAGGATTAAAACTCTAGATGCTGACCCCAGAGTTGCAACACAATATAGTGTATTTATATCCATCTTCCTCCTTCATAAGTTCATTACGAAGAGTGTGTCTTCAACTAGGTATAGTAGCACCAGTTTAGAGTGGTAACTTTCTTCTTTGCTGTATAAGGTATTCCACTCTCTCTGCAAGGCATTATTTGAAAATGGTTTCTAGTAGAATTGAGAGTGTGACAGAAAGCAAATTGGTTGAAATTAGAGATTCACAGCAAAGGTTTAAAAGGATTTTTGAAATTAATCCTGTGCCTTAGGATACCACACTGCTTACATTATGTACATAATATGTCAGGATGCTTGTAATACAATCTAATGCTACCAAGCTGAGCATGGACAGTAACTTTTACAGACTGCAACAGGGGAGATGAACAAAGCTGACATTAAGAGAGTGAAAGTTCACTAGTAGGGAAAAACAAAGGAAAAATGTGAAGAGACAGGAAGACAGCAAACATAGATCAGAGTTGCTTTGAAGTCAGTGTTCAGAGTCCTAAAGAACATAAAGATAAATTTATCGCATAAAACCTTTAGAGTAAGAAAATAAATCTATGGATACATAGCCTTAAACAGACTGAGCTTGAGTATATCACTTGAACAAGCAGGGAAAGGACTTAAAGGTCAGGACTGGGTCCTCAGAAAGTGGTAGAAAGGACAGGAGTGGGTTAGAGACAGATTAAGGCCGTAAGTTTGTCTGAAAGAGCCTAGGCAGGAGGGAAGGCAGAGGGATGGCAAGTTTCCCATGAAGAAGAGAGCCAGAAGGCATTCTGCAGCAGAGGAAGGGCATCTTTTAGGAGTGGCATGTGGACCGTAGAAGATGATTACAGAAGAGATCTTAAACTTGCACATTGGTTCCAGAAGCAGATGTAGGCACTGACTGATGGGGAGAGAAACGGATTTCAAAATCTACTGAAGTGATAAGCAGACATAGTTGTAGCAGAGAGGACCACACCATGACTTTCAGAACAGTAGCATTATAACGAGCAGCTGACTGTATTAATGAGTGAATTCAGGTACAGATAGCTAGAAACAGTATATGAACGTTATACTCTGCCTTTCTCTCCCAGTGTTTTCCAATTTCTATTCATAACTGGACAAAACAAAAGAAAATATCATTTCTGAATAGCTACTTAATGGACAAAGTTCCAGTTTATTTCTTGCTGTTTATCATGTTTTTATGCCAATATTTATTCTCAGTTTACTTCATAAAAGATAAATACCCTAATCAATGCTCCAAAAGCTACAGAGGATTTAAAATTATAAACCCCTGTGAGCTTTATTAGAAAAAAAACCCCCAATATATGAACTATTCGATAAAGACAAAACTCATAACTGAATAGCTTCAGATTTTGAAAGTAGAAAAATCATTATCTGGATAAAGTGGAGAAATAACAAGACAGCTAGCTACAGAGTAATTCTGATATTAACTGGCAGTGAAAAACTGAAAAGCAGGGAAATTCCCACAGTATGTCAGCAAGTGGACATATGCTTGCATGATTTGACAAAGGAGGTCCCAAGGAGGACCCAGGTAATTCCAAGGAGGATCCAGGTAATTATAGACACACGAGCTTCACTTCAATCCCTGGGAAAGTTATGAAGGAAATCCTCCCGGGGCCTATCGCAACTGAAGCATGTGATTGGGAAAAGCTAACATGGATTCACCAGGGGCAAATCATGTTTGACAAACCTGATCACCTTCTATGACAAAGTAAACTACTCAGTTGATGCAGGACAAGCAGTGGACATTGTCTACCTGGACTTCTCCAAGGCTTTTGACACAGTACCCCACAGCCTCCTTCTACAGAAACTGACACATTACAATGTAGACAAGTGGTTTCTGTGGTGGGTGGGGAACTGATTCACGGCATCACCCAGAGAGTAGTAGCAAATAATTCTCTCAAACTGGCAACCAGTCAAAAGTGGGGTCCCCCAGGGATCAATATTGGGCCCAACGCTGTTTAATATGTTCATAAGTGATTTGGATATTGGGATCAAGAGCAGCCTGATGAAGCTTGTAGATGACACCAAAATGAGTGGGGAAGCTAACACTCCAGAAGGGAGAGCTGCCCTCCAGGAAGACCTGAGCAGGCTGGAGGAGTGGACTAGAAGGAACCTTATGAAGTTCAACAGAGAGAAGTGTAGGGTCTTGCCTCTGGGAACACATAACCCAGGAATGCAGCTCAGACTGAAATCCACCTGGCTGGAGAGCAGCCCTGTGGAAAAGGACCTGAGGGTCTTGGTGGACAACAAGCTCAACATGTGTGAAAAATGTGCTGCAATGGCAAAGAAAGCCAATAGGGTGCTGCGTTGCATTAACAAGGGCATCACCAGCAGAGATAAAGTCATTACTCCACTCTACTCAGTGCTGGTCAGACTATATCTTGAGTATTCCATTTAATTTTGCTCCCCCCTTTACAAAAATGATAAGGACAGGCTGGAAAGGGTCCAGAGAAGGGCCACAAAGATGATCAGAGGACTGGAAGACCTGCGATATGAAGAAAGTCTGAGAAAACTGGGTTTGTTCATCCTTGAGAAGAGAAAGGGAAACATTACCATGTACCAGTACATAAAAGGTGGCTACCAAGAAGATGTAGACTCCCATTTTACAAGGAGTCACATGGAAAAGACAAGGAGTAAAGGGTACAAGTTAATCCTGGGGAGATTCTGGTTGGACTCCAGAAGAAAATTTTTCACCATGAGATCAATTAGACATTGGAATAATCTTCCCAGGGAAGCAGCGGATTCCCTTATATTGGACAATTTTAAGACTCAGATTGACAGGGTGCTGGGTTATTTCATTTAAACGATAATTTTTGCTGTTGTTTTGTTTTGGGTTTTTGTATCTTAAAAGGTCGGACTAGATGATCCTTGAGGTCCCTTCCAACCTGGTAATCTATAGTTCTATGAAATAAGAAAATAACTGTACTTATTTTGACTGACAGTGCATTCATTATTCAAGCTATCAAGGAACTCAACCACTTCAAACACAAACAACAGTGCACAATGAAAGCTGCCGACTAAACATAAGACTATAAATGCATACACATACAGGAAAGAAAAACAAAACTATTTTTCTTGCCAGTTTGAGAGTAGAATATAATATTATCATTCTGGTTTCCTACTCACTAAATGGATGTCTCAGATTGAGAATTTTGGATTTTCATAGGCATCTAACTCCATTAACTGACTACTGAAAACAGATACTTGATCTAAGGACAAGATCATCTTCTCTTCCCTCTGAGAGCAGGATGATTAAAATGCAGGCACAAGAAAACGTACACCAGGGACATAAGATCCCAAACATCTTTCTATTCTAATTGTTCTGAAGCTAGAGAAGCTGCAGACTTCAGAGTTCCACAGGGTTGCCTTTGGAGTATGAACAAATAAACTGTTCCTTCAGTTGTTTAAGAATTACTGGGAAATTTTTCCTAAAACACTGAAGAATGAACACAGAACCTTGTCTTGCAACACTTCTCACATGAGCAACCACAGTTGAAAGCAATGAGATCATTCACCTGAGCCACCTAGGAGACCAACTGATGCTGAATTAGACAGAACAAAGAAAATGCTGTGTTTAAGGCAGATGTTATCTTCAACACGTTTACAGGGTAACTTTGTTCCTCTTACCTAAGAGATATGTGAAAATAAATCAATGTGTTTAATCAAATGTTTTTCATATAACAACAAGCTTTTTGTTTGTTTGCATGGTTTTGGGTTTTGTCAGGCTTGCAAATCTCATTCCAGTGCTTTGGACCATAAGGAAGCCCTTGTTAATATAAATTGTTCTAAACATCTGTTCCCCTCCCCATGGGTTGATGTTCAAATGAAATTTACAGAGAAAGCTGAAAAAGAGCAAGCCATCTTGACTGCTTATTGATAGCTGTAATGAGAAGACTACTGTCAGAAGTTAAGCTTTATGTACTTGTGATTCTTAGTATGCAAAGCATATTCTAAAGGATGACTCAGCATAAGTAAAGCATATTTTGATAGACAAAAAGTAGTCTCAGTAGGTTTTGATGTGGAGTTTTGAGAATATTATAAGATAGATTTTTTTAAATGCAGACTTAGTAGACGTATTTAGATAGTTTTATTTTTATTATTTTGCTCAAGGTCTCTGTCCTTAGGGGAAAAAACATACACAGACAAAGATTTATTACAGCAGACGTTATCATTTCCAAATGTAATAGACACAGTTTGCTCAGACACAGAATTCAGAGTAAAAATGTTTCATTCTCAAAAGCACTGACATTCTCTTGATATGGATTTCAATAAACAAACAAACATTGCTTTTTGATAACCCTCTTTCCATACAGTAGTATTTCACTGCAGAGGCAGAGCTCTTTACAAGCTCACTGCTATGAATGAAAAGAGATGACAGTCAGATTAAAGGCTTCCAAGGAAAACTTACATTTTATGTCAAGATAAAAGCTGGTGAGTTTTTTATTTTATTTACAGTTCCAAGTCCTCATTCAGAGCATTCATATTAATCTGGACATATGATTAGAAATGCTGAAGAACTGAAATAGTTCCTGCTTTCCAGACCTCACCATAACTCTGAATTATATGTATATTTGAATATATTCTTAATGTTACAGAACATCATAGATTTAAGTTCACTGAAATAACACTTATTTCCTTGAAGAAGTGTTTTCAGAAAGTTCTATATCTAAATGATATAAAATATGTCCAAGGTTTCAGCTGTTAAAAAAAGCCCTACAAACTTAACCCTGTATACCATATCTCCCTTTGCTTTAATCTATAAATGCTTTCACATGTCCACAAGAAACATCATTTCGAAATGGATCATGTTATGAACAAACATATCTAATTGTCACCACAAGATTTCTGGAAGTTTGACATACCTTCCTTTTCCATAATTTTTTCCATATATATTTCTACATTTTTTGTTATATGTATTCACAGGCAGTCTCAGATTCATACTGTCCTTTATGTTATGAGCAAAAATGGCCCAACATGCCTTCCTGGTAATTCTCTGAGCAAAACAGATATATATCATGACTTTTTCTCCCAAGGAGACAACAGCTAATAGCTTGCAGGAGGTGTTTCCTGCCAAGACTTCTCAATTTCCATTTCAAACACTGCTTAGAAACTCTTTTATAATGTGTGGTACCAAAGATCCCAGCAGGATCAAGACCCCATGATTATAGTTAAATAGGGATAAGCTACTACTGAAGTGTAAGACTGTAAAAAACTCCACAGGTAAACAAACATAAAAACAGTTATGTGAGAGAAAAATGAAAGTAAATACATAACATATTAGATGGCTTGTCGTACCTTACAACTTGGTTCTGTTGCTACTACAGGACCATGTATATATGCTAAACATGTATGTGAGAGATATGGTAATGGGAAAATACCATCTCTCAGACATGTAAAAAGTAAAATACTTTTTAAAAAGAGCTAATTGAAATACATATTTCAATAATTACTCCTCCTATATTTGTTATTTCAATTTTTATATGTCTCAGAATAAAATAAAAAAACCCACTTGTCAGCATTTAGGAAAATGCTGCTTACACATAAGTGGCATGAGAAGACTGGAGCTAGCACTGTGTATTAATCACATTTTGTCAACCATTGGTAACATATGGTTTTATAATTATACTAAATATGTTTACAATAGATGTGAACAGGTGTTAACACTTGTGTTTGAAATGTTGATGGGCCTTAACAAGAGGTTTCCTTTTTACCAAATCTGTCCCACAGACGAAGCAAGAAAAAGCCTATAAATTAGGGAAAAGAGTTTTCCAAGAAACTTAAATTTATTCCCAAACTTTTCTGAAATCTGTAATATCAAATCTAATTTGATATAGATAATAGTCAGAGTTTCACATTATGAATGAAATATTAAAGAAATTTCCACAGAGTGTTGTATCTATATACCTTTTTGTATTTTTTCCTTTTAAATTAATTCTCCTTACAAAGTAGAATATTTAATTTTGGGTTCAAACTAAAGAAAAAATCCAGAAATTATTTTGCAGTAAAGTTTAATGTGTATATTTAAAATGTTGTTCTTTAGAACAAACTCATGTGATGCAAAATATCATTCCACTCTACCTACTAAGATTCCTCTTTAAGAACTGAATAGATTACAGGCACATACATAGATCAGTTCACAGCATTAACTTAATTATTACTTAAACTACTTTAAGGAGTACTTAAATTAATTAAATAAAATAAATCACAAGAGCATTGAACAAACTGTGTAAGAAAAATTGCTATAAAAAACTGCCCAACATTATAAAGACAAATGCATTACCTGTCTTTCTCTCAAAAGCATTAAAGATTTTTAATAGATGACAGTATTGTAAAGGGGAAATTAAGAGTATAAAAAAAAAAAAGAAAGTAAGGAAGATTGAAGAGACAAAATTGCAGGATAGATGGAGGAGTAGGTAATAACTGCTTGGAATACTAGCATGGAGTTGCAAATGCATATAAATTACAAGGTAATTTCAGCCCACAGAAAAGAAGTATTTTTGGCTAATGTTATTTTTAGCATAAGTAACATTTTTTGTCAAATCTTGGGGTTTCCAATAAACAATAGAATGCAAACATTGTGTGCTGCATTAGCATATGTTACAGAAATCCTCTCCACAGCAGAAGATTGCAGCTGATGTGTAAACAGCTTTATGTTTATGCTAGAAGTATTCAGAACTAGTCCTGGACCAAGACTGGATTTTATCCAAGAAATAGCATCAGTGTTTCTCTATGATTTTTCTTTTCTTCCCCATAGAAATTGCCTTTAGCTTTTTACACAGAAAAGTGTAAACAAGTGTCCCTCTCTTCTCTCTCTATGTCTTTCCCTCTCTCTTTCCTTCAACGTGCATTGCAAAAAATATTTTTGAGGCTCATGTTCTTAGTATGTTTTTCTGGTACATTAGTAGATGTCAAATGGGCCAAGTCACAAAGCATTTCTCATATTCCTAATTGGTTGAGTCTAAGTTATATGATCAGCCCACCTCCGCAGAAGCCACTTTCAGAGATGATTTCTCAGACAGTCAGTGTGCATTTAAACTGATCCCTGTAGTTGACTAGAAAAAGAAACAAACAAACAAACCAGGGAAAAATAAACACTGTGGCTGACTCTGGCAGGATAGCTGCCTACAATTCTTATTACTTTCTGTAATTCCTTTGAGAATTTTTTTTTTATTATTATTTTGTATTTAGCTCAAGATGAGAATTTCCCATATTTAGAGATCTTTTTTTTTCCACTGATATCAAAGCTTCTCTGTGTCAATACACCATATCATTCCTGTAAAGAAACTTCCATATACTCTTCCTATCTGTCTCCAATAACAAATTTTTATTGTGATTTAATAACTGGCATTATGTAAGTGTATCCTGCATTTGCAACAGAAAAATGTGTTGTTTCACTGCTGTCTGAAACCTGTTGTACCTTCAGACCACAACATGAGAGGATGATCTTAAAGTCACACACGTAATACATTAGCAGTCTACTATTCCCACCCCCCCACCAGCTGGCTGGAAGTTGCTGTAATATGAGGAATTAGCACATTGCAACAAAAAAATTATCATCTGCTTTCACAGGAGAAATTTCTCCTATTGGACAGATTAAATTCCACTGTCAGACTAACAGATATGAAAATGAGGAACAGAAGAGGGGAAGAGGACAATCAGGGCACAGCAGTAAATACAAACAACTTTGCCAGTGAGTTTTATTTATACCTCTTTCAGGAACAGCCAAATATCATGTGGTTCCTTGCTTTTATTTGAAGAAATAATGACTATTTTCACGTTCTTTCTCTTACACAGAAATAATTTTCAGGTTGAGCTGGTGGAAGTCAAAGTGTGACAGCAAATGCAGAAATTGTACTTGTGCAAACACAGAGCTTTTCATCTGCATGAACATAAACAATTTAGAAATGCACAGCTCACAGTCTAAATGAGAACCAGGCAGATGGAAAACATACAAATATAAAAGAGAGCCAAATTCATAAGGACAGCACATCAGTAGAATACAGATTTTAACATTATCTCATAGAATCATAGAATGGTTTGGGGGGAAGGGACCTTTAGAGATCATGTAGTCCAACTCCCCTGCAGTGCATAGGGAACTTCAACCAGAACAGGTTGCTCAGAGCTCTGTCCAACCTGAAGTTGAAAGTTTTCAGGGATGAGGCATCTACCATCCCTCTGGGCAACATATTCTAGTGTTTCACCACCCTCATTGTAAAAAATTTCTTCCTTGTACCTGGTCTAAATCTACCCTCTTTTAGATCAAAACCATTACTTCTTGTCCTGTCACAACAGGCTCTGCTAAAATATTTTCTTCTTCTTCAGGCACTCACAGTTTTGATAAAATGTTACTAGAAGAAGTTCAGTAATAAAAATTTGTAACCAATAAAATGTCTTGGGGGTTTTTTGTGGGTTTTTTTTTTAAATTTGTTTGTTTGTTCATTTGTTTGTTTTAAACAAGCTTTATCACAATTAAATAAAAAATAAATAAATTGTAAGTTAATTATACTCAAGTCTATTGGCATAATTATATGGTCAAATAAAAATACTTGTAATACAAATTATTTAACATTTGTTGCTGTATGGCTTTGAAAATTGTAATAATCTTATTAGTCTAATTAAAAAATTTGGAAGTTCTATTCATAAAATTTTGAAGTGAAACATTTTGACTGCTCAAACTATTTTCCTTTCCTTTTTTATTTGTTACAATTTTCTTGATCTATTTTCATGTGTGTTTTCACAAGAATGTAAAAATAATCCTGATCCTGACAGATCAAAATTCCCTCTAGTTCATCCTGTTTCCACTCATGGACAGTACTGTAGCATGAAGGAAGTTTATTAAAGAGGTGAACAACAGCAGACTAACTCTTCCTTTGCAGCTTTTGGCAATTAGCACTCTAGGATTTTGAACTGGATGTTGATTCTGGACTATGACACATAGAAGCCACTGATTGACCCATTTTCCTTGAAATTTTTAATTTCTACTGTAGTCTCTTTAGTTTTCGCCTGTGGATGACTTTATGAAAAGTTCCATAATGTGAGTATAAAATATTTTCTTTTACTTATATAAACCAGCTAACTGATAATTTATTCGTGTGCAGGCACTCCTTCCTTTCTGTCAATATTCCCTATTAACTTTCTACATACCATTTATGATTTCAATCATAGCTTTTTTCAATATTTTTCCAGTTCTAGTCTATGTTATTTCTCTTTGCATAAGAGCCAGCCTCTCTAACTGTTCTGTTTCTACTGAAGCAATTTTGAGATGGATTAACCTACACATCACTCAATATTCTACATTTGAGTGCATCATTGTCTTATAAAACTGTTTTCAGAACCATGCATTCCTCTTAAATCTTTTCCTAATGATTCCTGAAAAGGTATTAGATTTTTGAATCACATATCTGTCCTGACCTCATGTTTTCAGAGAAGAATCTACAATAATTCTGTTAACACTGATTTAAACAGCAGTATATACATAACATTAGTAGTTCAGCATTTTCATAATTTATTGTCTTCGGCTTACATTTCATCCACTCTTAGTGAAGTCCTACCAATAATTGTATTATTTTTTTATAAAATCCCTTATATGAGCTTAATTTGATATTATTCTTGATATCCATTCCCTGTAAAGAATGGATCTAGTGCAGCAGCATCTTAATTTGTAGTCATAATTTCCCCATCATTTAATATAATTTTAAATTATTTTAAAACTAACTTT
>JANHGN010017309.1:39546-60083 GCA_024605025.1 Megaceryle maxima
TAAAACTAACTTTATGGCTTTTTAAGATGCAGCTCAAAATATGTCTTGATTTGGCAAAATACTAAATTTTTTTGACTCATCAAAATTTAAGCTCTTTTAAATTATTTATCATTTAGACAAGATTTCCACTATTCAGAAGAAGCAAAATCTTTTTGCTTCTAATGGTTTCCTTTGTTCTGCTGTTAACCTCAGTAAACACTTTTGTTCCTTAGAGAGTCTACTGATTATTCTATATTTTCACCACATCTATAAAGTAAAATGTTTAAACAAACTTTATGCTGCCTCTGAAAGTTTTACACTCTCAACTCCTCTTTAACTTATTTGCTTATGTTTTTATGCAATGCATATAAACATTTTCCTGTAATTCTGCTTTTTCATGTTAAATTTACCACCCTGGGTTTATGTGCTTTTCCATTCCTATGTGGATGTTGAATTGGATGTGTTACAACTGTGAATCCCCAACAGCTGTGTGAAGCAATTTCAGAAGCAGGTCCTGTGCACAACAGAAAGGTAAATCAAGACTCATGTCTCCTCTTGATTACTAACTGACCATTTTTTCCAATCAGTAGGTGTTCAGGGGTTCTAAAGTGTAGAGCTTGCATCATGCATTTTTGTTACATAGTCAACATAGGAATAATGAAAGTATCCCAGTACAATTAATTTCCTGCCTTAACCACCCTCTAAATCTCCCTTTGCATGTTGTTGTTACTGTTACTGCCAGTCTAATACAGCCTAATACTATATTTTAATTGCTTTGGTATGTCATTTCAACCCACTGAGACTGTGTTAAATTTTGAAAAAGTTATCTTGCTTATTTTTCACTTTCTTCTACATCTATGATGTAATTACTCTAAACGCTCCAAATACTGTATTGGACCACATTATTGTGTTGCTTTGGGGCATCATAAATAAATACAGCAGCCTGGCGAATATCAGCTTCTGCTGCAGAATTTTTTACCTTCTCATTGCTTTGAAGCCTACTGTAAACAATGCCCATCCCTCCCCTCAACCACAGTGAAAATATCTCTAATCTTCTCACATGGCCTTAGAGTTCTGAGTTGTACGTCTCCTCAGGAAAATATTAACAACCTTTCCTACTTCTTTTCTGTAATTCTTAATAAATCAATTGCTACAAACCATTAGAACAAAATAAAACTGAATTTATGGAGCAACATCAGACTGGATAAAATAAAATGCCCAGATTTAAAGTAATTGGCAAGTAAAGAGGAAAATTTAGAAAGTAATTAGAAAAATTTTGGTTGGTCACACTCAAAGTGAAGACAATTGAATAGTTGTCTGGTTCCTGTATAGAACCTTTACCACTTTTTAAGTAAAAAAAAAAAAAAAGAACCACAACCATTGTTTTGTGTGACAAGATGATCTTATTAACATCATCCATAATCAGAGGTCAGGATCTCAGGATATCTGCGTACTGCCAGGCATTAGGTATTGGATGGATGTTTGTTAACCTAACATTTTGTAGTATCCAAATGTTAACTAACATTTGATTATTACAGCCATTCTGAGCTGCAGAAGTATAAAAGGCAACTAAATCAGGATCTTCTAGGAATGGTTTTGGATTTTGCTGCTTAAAGTTCCCTAAATCTTAGATCCACTTTTTCCCCAATCATGCCAATAACTCTGCTCAGTTTCTAAGTTTATCCTTCTTCCTAAAAAGTTAGCATAAATCTCTTAATGTCTGTAGGTGTGACATCTAAGAAATGTTATAGACTAAACCTTTCTGTCTTTATAAAAAAAAAAAAAAATTATATTAATGGATGATTCCAAATGGGATGACCTAGTAGGGTCTACTACACAGATTTTTTTTTTTTCTATCCCATAGCAGCAGTGCATTATAGAACCTAATATTTGGTCCTCTTTTGGTTAGCAGTTTCTTTCTTATGTCATTTCAAAGCTAAAGGCCAATTAAAAAATATCAAATTCTCATATTCCACAGAAGCTTCTATGCTTAAGAAAAAAGAAACGAGTCATTGCAAACTGAAACAAGTAGAAGAAATATTTCAGTAGTTATAATTTCATGTTGTTCCTCAATCCTGAGACAAACAATTAATTCTCAGTGAAAATATTTTTTTTCTAATAACACACAATGCAGCATCTTTTAAAAGCATAATATAAAATAAGTTTTACAGAAAACATCAGGTTCCATCAGATGCTTTCCATATGTATGCAGCTTTCAAAATCACCAGCATACAAACACCATAATTTCTCTAAATAGCAATTTAAACTTCTACTTTCATATTATGTAAATTTTTGCTCAGTTCTCAAAATGTTAAGACTGTTTAAAAAAACACTTACTAAAATCAAGAACAAAATAGATACACTATATAAGTCCAGGGGAAAAAAAAAAAAAAAAAAAGGTCAATAATTCATTTAAGAAATTATACTTTGTGTAGCCCTTCTTTCTCTTGCCGTTTCTAGTTAAACTTTAAAATGTTACCAAAAAAAATATAGGCATTGCAAGTTTCATCTTTCTATTTGACATTAAAAAATATTAATACCTTTTCAAATTGATTTGCTTTTAATCAGAAAAAGACCTTTCCACATAAAGGTTACAATAAGACTCATATTAGTCAAGCACGCACACATTTTGTGCCCATTTCTTATTCTGCCAAGGACATAAAAAGTGAGGAAAAAAGACCATTGTGAGCAACCATTGACACTCTTTCCTTTTATGATTCTTTTTTTTCAAATAGCAAAAAAAAAATAATAAGAGACAAAACCAAAAAAATGTGTTTGAACTTGGTATTACAATGATGAGAAGCAAATATAAATAACTGAGTATTTTTAGTAAGGATAGTCAGGGGAAAAAAACCAAACAAACAACCAAACAAAAATACAAACCAAGATCTCTGCTGAACACCTACTGAATGGACTTTCTTGAAAGTACCTAGAAACTATGGCTACATCTACTGTCTGCTTTACTGTATTGGCTGTGTAAATCCAAGTAAATGCATCAGAAGTCCTTCTTCAATAAGGAATGTGGACTAGCAATGGCCAGCAATATGTACATCATATAGTTTTTTAATTTTACAAGAGTCTTAATTTGGAATAAGAATTTGCAATGCTTTTGTTTGCCAAAGACTTTTGAGTATCCAAGGCTGACTTACTAGCAGCTCTTAGAGTTCACATTTAAGGTTGCCTCCATTCATTCACGATTCTGAATGTCATAATGAAACATAAGTTCTGTTTCATGTCTGGTCTATGTTCAATAGAATTTGAAAAGGCTACACTGTATCCTAACCTGACCATGGTCAGAAATTTTCATAGTACTTCTCATGATCTACAATAAAATGCATGTATGTCATATTGAATAAGCAATTGTCTTAATTTCTGCAACTTATTTCAACTAGGCGTAAGACTTTCCATCTTAAAATATTGGACATCTTCTTATATTAAACTATGCCTAATATCACTACTTCTTTTATTTTACACTCATTTCTGTTGCTACTAAGAAATTGAATTTTTCTGGTGGAAAAATTATTCTGTGTAATCTGTTGGCCTAAAACTAATTTTATTTTTATTTGTTAAAAGATTAAAAATGTTTGTGATTCCATGGAAGATTTATATCCATGTAATGGTATGATATGGCCAGTGTTTTATAAAGTGCTTGAGGATCTGTCAGGATAAAATTAAGTACATAAGATTTATTTGTTTAGATGTTTAAGCATTTGAAGTGGTTTAACCTTTCTATCAGCTTCACCGTTTAAAGAGGTATTATCCAGCTTCATGAGCTCAGTTGAATGAGTAATGAAAAGTTAAATATCCTGAATAATGCCAATAGTCTGGCTAATTAGCAAATGTTCCTTATTGGGATGGGAGATGACTGCTGTGTTTTAAGTATTACTATTAATTATAATGTTAGCTGAATATTTGTAATCACTTCAGAGTTAACCTTTGTATCCTCAGGAGATTTCTGTTTATAAGAGTCACTCAGAACCTGAGAGAGAAATTAATTAGTCAATGAATAAGTGCAGAAGGAACACAAATTAGTTCTTTGTTTACTGCTTTATGGCTGTACCATATAATTTGCCTTGTAATTAAAATTTGCTTTATATTGTAAAATGAAAAGTGTCTAATTCAGGGATATTAGTATCTTAGAGTGATGTTGATGTTTCATTAGTACTGTCTATTCCTTGGCCATATGAGGTGAGAGGTAGCCTTGGACAAGTAAAGAACTTTTCCATACCATTTGACAGAGTCCAGATTTTAAACCCACACATCATGAAATATGAAGAGAAACATTTAAGATGTAATAACTAAATTCCAGCCCTCACACAACTCCATTAGCCAATTTTTTTGTGCTTGTCATTCACTTGCTGCATATTGGTGAACAAGGCATTCATTAATGATGTCATCCTCTCAAAAAGATACCCAGGGCCATCCTATTAATCTAATAATATTTTTATGTAATTAATTCAATTAAAATCTATGAAACAGTTAACACATGCAATAAACATATATTCATTATCCATTTCACTATAGACATATCTATTTAAATATTAATGTAGTATAAGGGATTATGAAATTCTGAATATAAAAAAAAGAAATTAAAAAATAGACTTACACTATTTGGATTTAAAGAGTCAGGAAAAAATCGCAAGTTCCTGCTAGCTGATATGACCCATAGTCCAGTGCAACTTGAATTATCCCTTCAGTGAAGGTAGTTACATGGGTACAAATATAAATGCAGGACTATCTTTGCAGTGCTTAAAAGATCTCAACAGAAAGATTGTTTCATACTTTGAGTCTCTTACTATGCATCCTATCATTTTCATGTAATGAATCTGTATCTTAACTATTTCAAAATTTCTTGATATATTATTATGTATTTCAAAAATTAACAGATTTCTAACTCTGTTAATCATCTTACAAATAGTTTTAAGTATCTAAGTGACTGTCCAAGATGGTGTTTTTACATTGCCCTTATTATTCCTTTCTACACTAGACAACATAGATACTTAAAATTTTATTCTAATTTTCTGATAAATAATCTAGATAAACAATTAAAAGGAAGAAGGTATAAGAATGTACATCTGCTGCTTGGACAGATATTTCCACCATTATATTTTCTGAATAGGTATTAACATATTGAGAAGTCGTTATTATATATATCAAGTAGATGGCACGGATTTCTGCTACCTGTTCACTAGAAAACTGCAGTATTTTCTGTTGGGTGGTCTCTGGTAGATGCCTTATTTTCTCCTCTCAGAAGCTTCCAACCCTACAGCTATGCCTCAAAGAAGATGTGCACACCCTGTAGTGGTTCACTCAGGACCAGCAGCTGTTACACTGTCACAAGGCAAAGCAAAACTCATAGCTGTTAACTAGTAAAAGCAAACTTTCGCAAGGTCTATGAGAAAGTACTTTCTGCAGCTCTGAAGGAGTTAAAGAACAATTAATGAGCACACTTATGGTTTCTTTTGAAATGCTGAGCCTGCTGTGCTCCTTTCAGCCTCTTGGCTCAGCCCTTGGACACTGCACAGGTTTTCTAATTTCATGACTCAAATTCCAACACCATTTCTGTTCTGCTTTTGCACGTCTACTTTGATATGTCATTTTTTTCAATTCCTGACTCGGTCCTGGATGCCAGAATTTATGCACAGGCCAGTTGCAATAGGTGAGACATGAGGACCAGCTGCTCCCTCAGCACAAGGGAGCCAGTAACCCTGGTGCTGACCATGCCCTCACTGACAGTTTCCATCCCGTGGGGACTGACCATGTCAAGCAGAGACATGGACTACTGACAGGGTCCATCAACAGGCCTTGGCAAGGCAATCAATGACCCTGAGCTGGGGTCCAGCCAGGAGAAGAAGATGAAACAGGAGAGGATGCTGGAGAAGCATCCCTCTGAGGGTCTGTCCCAGAGGGGAGCCTACAACCCACCTGCCACAAGACAGGGATGGGGATCAGGGCTGAGCCAAAACAGGGCCCCGGGGCCATGGGCAGGAGAAGAGGTGGAGATTCCCAGGGCGCCTGGCCAGCCTGGCCTGTGGGTGCCCCCAAGGACCAACATCTTTCACTTTCTACACTGGTGACACAAACAGCTCTTACTTCCTCATGTCCTATTTCCCAGATTTTATTTCCTTAAAACTAATACCTTTCAATAGCACTATGAAGTTTCAGTGTCTGGGGAACATTTTTTCTTAAAAGAAACCCAAATTTTTTTACAGTTTGCCAGGACTGAGTTTGTCAGAACTAAAACCAGAAGTCTTTATGTTTCCAGTGGAAGAAAAATGACAACAGTAATCAAACCCAGTTACATGACCTCCCTTTACATTAATTGATATGTGATTGTTTTTTGCAGGGAAACATTTAGGTCACTCTGAAAAATGTATCTCAGAGAAGTGAGATTATTAGTGTTCTACCTCCATATCTTCACTGTCCTTTTAGGGATCTTGGGGAACTGGCAAAATAGATAAATGAATTTTAGATAGCTATATTTACATGAGATCACTCTCATGCAAATTATTTAAATGTTATCAGACATCCTGATATTTTTCTGAAGGAAAAATATTTTTCAAATCTCCCTGACCTTATAAAATATTTAATTTCCAACGAAATTGCATTTCTCAGTGCTTTTGAAACAGAATTCATCAGATCTAACATTAAAAAAAAACTTCCAGAACTTAATATAGTGCAAAATCATTAATCTTACAATAGGTCCTCTTCCTACTTCTCTCTTCATCCCTGCTTTCCTTGACCTGTAGTTTCTGAAAGTTTACTATTTATTATCCCTTTTCTAACATGAAGAAATCCAGCCTACAAGTTAATTATAAAAACTACAGATTTAAGTCAATCTCCTAGATTGAAAAAAGACAAATAACAGCAGTAAGATTTTCAATAGTTTTGAGTCCCCAGTAGACTTGCAACATTTTGCATCCAGTCCCAAACTATTTTTTTTTCTCTTACCTTAGCTTAGCTAACTATTTCACTATAAAGATGCTGGCCTGGCTATATCATTTATGTTTTTATGTAGCAGATTTTGCATGAGAACTGCATAGGCTTCTGGACCATGAGCCCAGTTCCCCATAGCTGAAGACCATTTTGAATTTTTTTTCCCCCAGACTGGGAAGAGGGTCTTTGTCCAAGAGATTTCAGGGCTGATCAATAGGGCTTTAAACTAGTTGTGAAGGGGAGGGGCATAACAATATCAGGCTTGTCTGTGACAAGCTATGTGATGACACACCAGGGTTAGAGGGGCAAGGTGCTATCAAAGGCCTTCAACCGGTTACTCTGTGTAGAACTGGGTGTGCAGCAGCACTCCTAAATTCTTACAAAGATGAACCTGGGGCCCCTGAGGTAACAGGAGACTATGGGGAAATATCCATAGAACACCTCAAGAGATTTAAGGGGTCTTCCACAAAGAAGGTGATGCAGCTGACAGCCCAGCTGAAGTGTCTCTACACAAACGCACACAGCATGGGCAACAAACAGAAGGAGTTAGAAATCTGTGTGCAGTCAAGGGGTTATGATGTGGTAGTGATAACAGAGACATGGTGGGACAGCTCATGTGACTGGAATGTTGTCATGGATGGCTATGTCCTTTTTGGGAAAGACAGGCCAACAAGGGGGGATGGAGTTGCTCTTTACATGAGAGCGCAACTGGAGCGTATTGAGTTTTGTCCAGGGACAGATGAGGAACAAGTTGAGAGTTTGTGGGTAAGAATGAAGGGGCAGGCAAGCATGGGTGATGCTGTGGTGGGTGTCTATTACAGACCACCTGATCAGGATGAGGCAGTTGATGAGGGCTTCTATAGGCAGCTGACAGCAGCCTCTCAATCACAGGCCCTGGTTCTCATGGGGGATTTCAACTACCCAGATATTTGCTGGAAGGCCTACACAGCCAGCCGTCCACAGTCCAGGAGGTTCCTACAGTGCACTGATGATAACTTCTTGATGCAAATGGTGGATGAGCCAACAAGGAGAGTAGCACTGCTGGATCTTGCGCTAACTATTAAGGAGGGTCTGGTTGAAGCTGTGAAGGTTGAGGGCAACCTTGGATGCAGCAACCATGAGATGAAGTTCAGGATCTTGTGCAGCAGGAACAAAATACCAAGCAGGATCGCAACTATGGACTTCAGCAGGGCCAACTTTGGCCTTTTCAAGCAATTGCTGAGGGAAATCCCATGGGACAGAAAACAACAGGGCCCAAGATAGTTGGTCAGTATTCAAGGGCCACTTCCTACATGCTCAAGGTCAGTGCATCCCAACGGGTAGGAAATCAAGAAGGAGGGTCAGAAGACCTGCATGGTTAAACAGGGAACTGCTGGACAAACTCATGTACGAGAAGAGAGTATATAAATTGTGGAAGGAGGGGCTGACCACTTGGGTGGAGTATGTCTGTTGTCAGGGGATATAGGGAGGCAACTAGGAAAGCTAAGACCTCCTTGGAATTAAACCTTGTGAGGGAGATCAAAGACAACAGAAAGGGCTTCTTCAAATACATTGCTGGCAAAACTAACATTAGAAGCAGTGTAGGCCCACTGCTGAATGAGGTGGGTGTCCTGGAGACAGAGGATGTGAATAAGGCAGAGCTGCTGAATGCCTTCTTTGTCTCTGTCTATACTGCTGGAGCAGTTTATACTGTCTATACTGTCCTCAGGAGCTCCATTCCCCTGAGGCCCCAGAGGAATCCAAGATAAAGGAGGCATTTGCCCTGATTGAGGAGGACTGGGTTAGGGATCAGTTAGGACACTTGAATATCCATGAATCCATGGGTCCTGATGGAATGCACCAGCAGGTGCTGAGGGAGCTGGCAGATGTCATTGCTAGGCCACATTCCATCATCTTTGGTAAGTCATGGGCAACAGGTGAGATGTCTAAGGACTGGAGGAAAACAAATGTCACTCCAGTCTTCAAAAAGGGCGGGAAGGAGGACCCACATAACTAAAGACCAGTCAGCCTCACCTCCTTCCCTGGAAAGGTGATGGAAGAACTTATCCTTGGTGCTTTGTCTAGGCATATCAAGGATAAAAGGGTTATTAGGAGCAGTCAGGATGGCTTTGCTAAGGGGAAGTCATGTTTGACCAACCTGATAGCCTTTTATGAGGACATAACCAGGTGGATGGATGGTGGCTGAGCAGTGGATGTGATTTATCTAGACTTCAGTAAAGCATTTGACACCATCTCCCACAGCATCCTTGTAGCTAAACTGAGGAAGTGTGGACTTGATGACCGAGTAGTGAGGTAGTTTGTGAACTGGTTGAAGGGAAGAAGTCAGAGTTGTGGTCAGTGGGGCAGAGTCTAGTTGTAGGCCTGTATCTAGTGGAGTCCCTCAGGAGTCAGTACTGGGACCAGTACTATTCAACATATTCATCAATTATCTGGATGAGGGAACAGAGTGCATTGTCAGTAAGTTTGCTGATGACATGAAAGTGGGAGGAGTGGTTGACACACCAGAAGGCTGTGCTGCCATTCAGAGAGACCTAGAAGGCTTGGAGGACTGAGGGGAGAAATCTTATGAAATTCAACCCCTGCAAGTGTAGAGTTTTGCACCTGGGAAAGAACAACCGCAAGTGCTGGTACAGGTTGGGGACTGATATGTTGGAGAACAGTGTAGGGGAAAGGGACCTGGGACTTCTGGTGGACAATAGGATGACCATGAGCCAACAATGTGCCCTTGTGGACAAGAAGGCCAATGGCATCCTGGGGTGTAGTAAAAGGGGTGTGGCTAGTAGGTCTATAGAGGTTCTCCTGCCCCTCTACTCTGCCCTGGTAAGGCCACATCTGGAATAGTGTCCAGTCCTGGGCCCCTCACTTCAAGAAAGACAGGGAACTGCTTGAAAGAGTCCAGCACAGAGCCACAAAGATGATCAAGGGAGTGATCTCCCTTATGAGGAAAGGCTGAGGAAGATGAGTCTCTTTAGCTTGGAGAAGAGGAGACTGAGGGGTGACCTCATTAATGTTTATAAATATATAAAGGGTGAGTGTCAAGAGGACAGAGCCAGGCTCTTTTCAGTGATGTCCAGTGATAGGACAAGGGGCAATGGATGTAAACTGGAATATAGGAGGTTCCACAAAAACATTAGGAAAAACTTTTCCATTGTGAGGGTGATGGAGCACTGGAACAGGCTTCCCAGAGAAGCCATGGAGTCTCCTTCTCTGGAGACTTTCAAAACCTACCTGGACACATTCCTGTATGACCTACTCTAGGTGATCCTGCTCTGGCAGGGGGGTTGGACTGGATGATCTTTTGAGGTCCCTTACAACCCTAACTTTCTGTGATTCTGTGGTTCTGCGATCAAAAAGCATGTTGAGGAAAGGAGGCTTATCATGAGTAGTCAACATGGATTCAACAAAGGTAAGTGATGCTTGATTAATCTGATAGCCTTTTATGATGGCACAACTAGATTGATAGATGAGGGGAGGGCAGTCAGTGTGGTATATCTCAATTTCAGCAAAGCTTCTGATACTGTCTGCTATGATACCCTTGCAGCCAAGCTTAAGAAGTACAGCTTGGATGGTTGTATGGTGAGAAACTGGCTGAAAGACTGAGCCCAGATAGTTGTGATTGGTGGAGCAGAGTCTAGCTGGAGACCTGTGGGTGTTCCCCAGGGGTTGGTCCTGGGTCCAGTGCTGTTCAATATATTCATCAATGACCTGGACAAAAGGATAGAGTGTACCCTCAGCAAGTTTGCTGATGATACAAAACTGGGAGGAGTAGCTGACACACTACAAGGCTGTGCTGCCATCCAGCATGACCTGGACAGGCTGGAAAGCTGAGCAGGGAGAAATTTAATGAAGTTCAACAAGGGCAGATGTAATGTACTGCATCTGGGGAAGAACAACCCCATGTATCAGTACAGGTAGGAGACTGATCTTTTGGAGAGCAGCTCTGGGCAAAAAGATCTAGGAGTCATGGTGGACAAGAGGATGACCACTAGCCAACAATGCATCTTCATGGCCAAGAAGGCCAATGGCATCCTGGGATGCATTAAGAAAAGCATAGCCAGCAGGTTGAGGGATGTTATCCCTATGTGACCTGATCTATGCGATCCTGCTCTGGCAGGGTGATCTTTCGAGGTCCCTTCCAACCCCTAACATTCTGTGATTCTGAGATTTAATGCAAAACGTTTTGCTGAAACTTTACACTCTGAGTTTCAACTGACTGCATACAAAAGGACATTTTTCCAACCTTAAATAATAAATTCACGACAAATGTAATGACCAAAACTTACAATCATAACATCCAACAGGAAAGAACTGGGAGAGATCAAAGACTTGTAAGAAGCAATCATATCAAGCTACATGACACCTGGGGTTAGAAACACTCGCCTTCCCAAGAGTACATCCAAAATAAATCTACTGGAGTCATTTCATTTTGCAGCAGCAAACTGAAGAGTGTCTGATCCCAAGGCCAGAGTTCAGAACATTGTTAGAACAGAGACTCTTATTCTTTGAGAAATCAAAGTTTAAAAATATCTGGTAGCTACAAAATATCAGCTACTCAGCATGGGAATAGGTATCATACTGATTAATTTCCAAATTTAGTGGACTTTACTGTTATTCTCTTTTAAGTGCCTTTCTAAAATAATCTTATCTTTCTAATAGTCTTCAGTGTGCCTCTACCATCTGGGACAACTTGTGCCTAACTTGTGCCTATTTTCATCTAGTCAAAGCTGCTTTCACAATATTTTGATTATTCTTTCTCCCCCAACATATTTGATGTTTCTAATTCAGCTTGTTAGACCAGGAATGAAAATAATTAGCTGGTGAAATCAACTGATATGCAATCTAAAGTAATGTGTGGTTTTATTTTAAAGGTATCTTCTGCTATATCTCCTGAACCTAAATTGGGCCAATGGAAAGGTTAATTAAAATTTGTAGATTAATTAAGCAAATTCTATCCACTTTTCTCTAATTTCATAATTGTCAGTTAGTTCCATTCTATCAAAGTTGCACTAACATGTCTATAATGTTCCCTTTTTTAAAAAAAGTACTCAAAAACTTAAGCTGGTATTAAAAAAAGCATTTTTTATTCTGAAGACTAAAAAGATAAAAGCCAAATTCTTGTTTTCATTTAAATTTTGTCATGGTAAGTATCATTGAACTTTGGTTTTCCTCTCTGCATTTTTATGCAAGATACATATATACCTCCTGAATAATTTTCAAGATTATAATGAACATAGGAAGTATTTTAATGAGCACATTGTTGAACTACCCAAGTGAGAGAGACATAAATGATTCTGACCACCTGTTTGAAACATGCTTTAGGGAGTTGTAGGAAATAGTTCCTCTGTTCTGTCCCTGGGATGAGAGATAAGCATGCACTGAGAGATTTTCACTTAATGATGAAGCTCCATCTTAAAAGTTTTTGAAACATGAAAACTGTAGACAGTATTGAATGCAATATTATCATATGTTTCTATACTTCTCTCTCTACTGGAAATACCATATAATATATCACACTTGGAATTTCATTTGTATTTTTATAACAGGTTAGTGATTCAATTGTATATTTACTGATCAATAATATCCACATCTTCTTCCCTGACATTTTCCACTGCTGTTCATATTACAGTTAATTCTCTGTGAGGACTAGATTCAACAAAATCCTGAGGCATCTGAAAACATCCTGCAATGAGCCATAACTCCTAGTTAAAAGGTTATACTCTTCATTTAACACCAGTGAGTGATATGAAGTTCAAAATGAGATCCAAAGACCAAGACACAGGAAAGAACTGCTGAGAACAGAAAGGATTTTTAAAAATATGACAGCCCTCATACAAGGTTGCTGGGAGGTGTTGGTATCCAGCTGCAGGCTGTTGACTTGGACTCTCTTCCTAGGGATGGTGCTTATAAGGTTTCCCTAAAGACTTATGTAGCAGTCTTTCTTTTCTGAAGCATAGCTTTGTGAAAAGAGTATGGTGGAGCCCATTATTCTCAGAGCAACACTCAGCCAGTAAAGGAGGAGCCCAAGTACATTGTCTTGATCCTGCTGAGCAAACTCTGATGACCACTGCACCTCTCCCAGGAGAATGCCATTGCCACCAAGGCCATAACAGGGTTAAACTCAGTCTCCAATAGTTCTGCAGAGCTGTGCAACAAAGTGTTTACAGTTCTCCAAGTCAGAGAGGAAAAATAGGTGCATAAGGGAAAGAACCATACAATACAGTAATTCCTTAGGGAATTAATTCAGGCCATCCTGCCTGTATGGTTTCTGTACTTTCTATGTAAATAAATAAATAAATAAATTTTAAAAGCCATTTTTATGTAAATTACTGTTTATGTAAATTACTTTTCTTGGTGAACATTAGAACATATGAGATGGAAGTGTTTCAGTAAAGGAGGTATGGTATGTTTACTTAATGGTGCTTCTTTCATAAAGTGAGCACACAGCTGCTCATCACAACCAAAATGAAGGCACTCTAGGGAATGCTAAGATCTCTAAGCAAAATAATGGGGTTGTTACAGCATTTATGGGGCTAGGTACCAAGATTATACCCATCTGCAAGGCTAGAGTTATATGTTTAGACATTACCTTTTGGATGATTCCTACAGTCCTTGCCTTGACTCCTACAGTCCTTGCCTTCTTTGTCTCTGTCTATACTGTTGGAGACTGTCCTCAGGAGCCCCTGACATCTGAGGCACCAGAGGACAGCACGACAAAGGAGTCTTCCCTCATTGATGAGGACTGGGTTAAAGAACAGTTGAGTAATCTGGACATCCGTAAGTCCATAGGTCCTAATGGCATGCACCCACGGGTGCTAAGGGAGATAGCACAAGTCATTGCCAGACCACTCTCCACCATATTCAGTAAGTCATGGCAGACAGGAGAGGTGCCTGGGGACTGGAAGAGGGCAATCATCACTGCAATCTTCAAAAGGAGTAAGAAGGAGGACTGAGGCAACTATAGACCTGTAAGCCTCATCTGCATCCCCGGAAAGGTAATGGAGCAATTTATACTTGGCTTTATCCTTAGGCATATCAAGGACAAGGGGGTCATTAGGAGCAGTCAGCATGGTTTTAGCAAGGGGAGGTCATGTTTGACCAACCTGATAGCCTTTTATGAGGATGTAACCATGTGGATAGATGATGGTAGAGCAGTGGATGTGGTTTATCTTGATTTCAGTAAGGCATTTGACGCTGTCTACTACAGCATCAATCTGACTAAACTGAGGCAGTGTGGTCTGGATGATCAGGTAGTGAGGTGGACTGAGAACTAGTTGAAGGAAAGAAGTCAGAGAGTTGTGGTCAATGGGATGGAGTCTAGCTGGAGGCCTGTAACTACTGGGGTCCTACAGGGGTTGGTGCTGGGACCAGTTCTGTTCAACACATTCATCAATGACCTAGATGAGGGCACAGAGTGCACTGTCAGCAAGTTTGCTGATGACATGAAACTGGGAGGAGTGGTTGACAGACCAGAAGGCTGCGTTGCCATTGAGCGAGACTTGGACAGTCTGGAGGGTTGGTCTGGAAGAAATTTGATGAAATTCAACAAGGGCAAGTGTAGAGTCTTGCATCTGGTAAAGAACAACCCCAGGTATCAGTATAGGTTGGGGACTGATCTGTTGGAAGAAAAGGATCTGGGGGTCCTAGCTGATGGGAGGCTGACCATTAGCCAACAATGTGCTCTTGAGGCCAAGAAGGCCAATGGCATTCTGGGGTGTATTAAAAGGGGTGTGGCTAGTAGGTCTAGAGAGGTTCTTCTGCCCCTCTACTCTGCCCTGGTAAGGCCACATTTGGAGTACTGTGTCCAATTCTGGGCCCCCCAGTTCAAGAGGGACATAGAATTGCTTCAGAGAGTCCAGTGCAGAGCCACAAAGATGATTAAGGGCGTGGAGCATCTCTCTTATGAGGAAAGACTGAGGGTGCTGGGGCTCTTTAGCTTGGAGAAAAGGAGACTGAGGGAATGCCTCATCAATGTTTATAAATGCATAAAGAGTGCCAGGAAGATGGAGCCAGGGGCAATGGGTGGAAGCTGAGGCATAGGAAGTTCCATGTAAACATGAGGAGGAACTTCTTCACTGTGAGGGTGACAGACACTGGAACAGGCTGCCCAGAGAAGTTGTGGAGTCTCCTTCTCTGGAGATATTCAAAACCCACCTGGATGCGTTCCTGTGTGATCTGGTATAGGTGATCCTGCTCTGGCAGGGGGCTTGGACTGGATGATCTTTTGAGGTCCCTTCCGGCCCCTAACATTCTCTGATTCTGTGATTCTGTGATACAGGGTGTGCTTAAACTAGCATGCAAACATCAGGTTCTAAGTATTTTTTTTTTTAACCTTTTATTAGAATGATTCTTTTTATTTCTACTTAGAATTTAATTTCTATCAACAATGAGCCAAATGATTTTAAATCAGGCAACTTAATAACACTTTTAATTGTGAAAATATTGATACCAAGATCAATGCTTAAAGTATTCCATTGGTAACTTCACTCCAGTCTGCAATTTCACTTTTCATCACAGCATGTGCTGCATCTTCTCCACCACATAGTATTACAGAGTTACCATTCAGTTTTGACTAATATTTTACAGTGAAGACACAGATCAAACTTTTAGTGAGAAGCAGGTAAATTAGATTTACTACTTCCTTTTATCTAGGAAACTATTTTAGTCAAAGAAGGACACCCTTATTTTTCAGATATGAGTTGTCTTTGATGAACTATGCTCAGTTTTACTATACTCTCTTTTCACTTTCATATCTTCAATTTACTTTCCTCAGAAAGTGTTCTTAAAAAATTCACACTCTCTTTTGAAAATAAACTATTGACTCTCTCTAGCTGCCCAAGTCACCGTGTGCTTCTCTAGAAGATGCAGTGTTATTAGAGATCCTTCATCAACAAAAGCTGTCCCCAAGCTCACAGGTTTGCTAAAAATTCTTCTTTCATTCAGACAGACCCTCAGTTCTTGTGTCAAGTTCTCAGAGCTTTGCTTTTCAGATGTACTACTCACTTTTTTCTGTTTTCCTTTCTAATTAGCTCTGCTCTCAGTTCCCACAGTCAGCAACTGCACTTAAGACAGAAGAAAAGTAGTTATTTCATCCTGTGGATCTACCATCCCTCCATATTTCACTTCTGGCCTGTTATTTGTGTATTTTCTTCTACCATCATGATTACCTGTTCTATATTATTACTTTGGTTAAAAAAAAATACTTATTACTAATAATAGAATGTCAATCTTTGATGATTTTTAAAAAGTTCTTGTTTTATCTTCATATTCCTCAAAAAGAAAGATAGATTGTCATTCAGCTTCATTTCTCATCTGTATAGATTTCTTTCTCGTTTTTTTTAAGGTAATGATGTCCCTAGAAAAATTTGGAAGCTTTTTAAAAAATTCTTGTTCTTTAAAGTTTCATATAGAAGAATGGAATTTCTTCATGTGACTGAAATCAGTGGGTAGTAGGTATTTCCTACTAATTTGTCAGAAATTAGATTTAAAAGCATTCTTTCACTTTTAGAGATGTTTCTCAAACCTCAAAACATTAAGGTTTTTCAAGAAGTCCTGACCTATCAAAAGTCTGTTTCAGGCTGGTTTTGTGTTCTCCAAACAAGTTTAGAAGACAAAAAGAATACCTTGACAAATACAAGGTTTTCTTTTCATTATGTTTAATCGTGTAGATTTCAGTAGTTGATGAAAATCAACAATAGTATCAACAAAATTTTAACATGTGTCCATGATTAATCTGATACAATTACCTGTCTTCTTAAGGAGAGATATTGTTTCGAAACCAGTAACTAAAGCATTACAAATTCAGTCTTTCACAGGTTAAGCCACCAGCTCTCTGGAGCTGTGTAACAGTGTCTTGCTGTACATAACATTGGTCAAGGGGAACATGCTGGTGAGAATGTGCTTTTGTTTTCCATTTCACAGCTTCAATACGGTATCATTTGGTGCTGCATTGAGCCATGAGTCTACAAGCTAAAGATAGCTCTGTACCCATCATAAGCAATGCTCCAGAGACATCTATACTGGAACTAAGATAAAGCTTCAATAAGAACATATTGGAAGGTCAAAGTTGTTATTTCTTGCAAACATATTTCAGTGCAGCCTTTAATAAATAATTTTATTTTATTTCTGGATTCATAAGTACTACTACTTCAAACAGATTATAACTATGTATCAACAAAAAAGCAATAAAAAAAAAATAATCCAAATCATCAAAAGAGTGAGATTTTGCAAAAAACTTCCAACAGTAGCAGCAAGGACAAGAAAATTTTAAGACTTTTAAGAAGGAGTTTAGTAAGGTAGTAAGCAACTCACATCACAAGAGCAAGTGATCTTTCTCCCAGTGCCATTCAGACTCAGAAGAGTAAGATGAGATGACCCCACCAGAATAGCCATGATCCTTACATTCCCAGATGTTCATCCTATCACCTAGGAAGATCTTAATGCTCCTATATTAGTGAATTCTGCTCTTATCTTGGAGCAAAAGGGGGTCCAGCCCCACCAGAACCTAAGAACTCTCATTAAAATCTTTCCTTTGCATATTGTTTTAAGACTGAGTGGCTGAAGCAGCACATCTCAAAGGAGATTTACATCCAGTGTGCAACAAGTGGGAACTAACTGGTTTGTTAGAAAGTTTTTAAATTACAGCATGAAGACATTTTCCTTAGGAATTGAGACAAGGTTGCTTTTTACCTTTAAACATATCTTAAAATATAAGAGTTCTCACACGTTTGTGCACCTGTGTACCACCTGTGTAGTAGCTGTCAGAAGGGACTTTGCTGGCTTTCCCTAAGCTTACAGAGACAAATGTGGCAACTTATGTTCAGCATGATAAGGGCATATAGAAGAAAGCTGAAAGGTTTCTGACAAAAGAATTACCTTTTCTTTACCTTTCCAGCATTTTCCAACTAAGTAGTCACATCTTGTTACTATTATCTTGAATACAAAAGATAATAACTTGAATATTGCCATATCTTTCAAAGACCCTTCTTTTTTGTACAATATTGTTCTCTTAATCATCTGTTATTTTACATATGTGTACACAAATAATGGTGAAAGTCTACAAGCTGTCGAGAGCCCTACTGTCTTGAAGGCATCAAGAGCTTCCACCAAGAGCAGGGCTCAACTGGGCAGAGCATGAGAGATGCAGAACTCCTGAGCTTCTGTGGTTTTGTTTTCAGCATGCTAAGGAACTGAAATCAGATGGCACTGTTTATTCAACTGTAAAAAGCATGTACAAAGGGTTAAACCTCAAACTCAGATTCTGGGGCTTGGCCACTGCTCATTAGCACTCTTTCAAATCTTGTTATTACAGGCAAGCATTCAAACTCTCCTAGCTTAGCACTACACTTGCTGCATGCTTCTACTTCAGTCAGTGTGTCTTCCTGAGAAGCTCCTGCCTGACCTTCTGTGTCTTTATCTACAACAGAAACATTAGTCATCTTGGGTTTGGTGTGCTGGATTTTTTGAGCAGGGCTGTTGAATGGAAGAGACCTGAGCTTATTCTTTGGATTCATGGGAAAATAATAATACTAAAAAAAAAATCTAAATATTAAAAAGGGTGAATTTTTTAATGGTTAATTCAGCCACTGATTTTTCTAAGAACATAATATTTACAGTGGAGGTACCGAATCTCTGTCTCTGTTTCATTTCCTACTGTTCCATCCTAAAATAGCCATTTTTATTGTAGATCCCTGAGTTCAGGTGAAGGAATAGCGAGTAAGATGAGTTAAACCAAATTTGCATACAAGCTAATACAATTCTCATTCTTATCTTGAACTATGATGTGACTTAATGGAGAAAAAAAGAAATCTTAAAAACTCACATTTTATCTCTATTAAGTATGCTACATAAGGAAATTATACAATTCATTTGAAGCTTTGAGGATATAGAGAAAAAAGGGCTGAGGTGGTAACTGCCCCAAAGCACGTTTTTGAAGCCATGATAATAAGTGAAGATATCTTAAGAAGTGGCATATATAGAAATGGGCTTTTAAGACATTCTTCACGACAGCATGATCCTATTTTGGTTGATTTGTTAGTATTTGTTACTTGAAATATCTTTGCAGTTCTTTCAAGAAATGCACTGGCAGAAGTATATGAAACCTCAGTGATATTAAAAATCAACATGAAAGGAACAGAAATGAGTGGTAAATTCTCATTTATAATCCATATTCTTGTTCTATAGAGAAACTCAACACGGCCTCCCAGTACATGGAGATTTCTTCAATATGCATGATTCTGAACAAGAATTTTCCTGGTTTTAAAATGTTTCAATATATTATTTGGCTTTTGATATTCAGTATACTCTGACACTGTGAGAAGTTTGCTGAAATAATTAGTCAATGCTATAAAGATCAAATCTACACAGGATTGTAATATATTATAACCTTTTAAAGCACAGTATGAATGAAGGAGATCTTCCTTGAACTTACCATTGTGTATGGCCCCGTAGTTCTCAATCGTGCAAAAATCCCATGTCTAGAAACTGGTTTTGTCTGACAAATTGTTTCTTCAAAAATAGGTCCATTTATGGAATTGTTTGTTTATTTTATGCAATAAATCAGTGTTCCATGTGTATCAACCCTGCTTCCATTTTTTATGTAAATGGGTGATTCATCCTTGACATATATTCCTATATATGACTCAGTTATCTTTGCATGCAGTCCTGATCACAGAGCTATCATAGCATACACTATAGTAAAAAGCAACAACTATGATATCTGTATGGGCAGTTTGAATGTACAAAATCAATGAGTATCTTTTTCTTTATTTTCTACTAGGTCTGGGACAATTTAATTTCTATTAGCTTTTAAATTAAATTATAAGTGTACACGCAAGCATACAGACACAAGATTTTCCTGTGCTGATAAGAATTTGAATAGACTATTACTCCTAAGAAATAAAGCCCCCTATCTCTTCAGCTTTTGATGGCACTGCTTTTTTTTATACTATTCTGTGGGTGTGTTTTCTAGAAATGTCAAAATTTTGAGTTTTTGCATCCCATGTTTGGGATATGCAATCCAGCATATTCAGTCCCTTTCAAAATTCATTATAATGAAATGAGAAAAGTCCTCAATCTCCACTATTTCTATCATATACTTACTTGGATTAGGAGCTCTTTTAATTTATTAAATTAGGTGGCATTTTCAAAAAGAGAGTCCAACAAGTAGCATTAAGACTTGTCATTCTGGATATTTGTAAGTCACACTCTAATGTTACCTGTGTTCTCAAAGAAAGTGTATGTTGATTTTAGCTGGGATTTGCAATTCTGCTGGACATTGAAGTCTCAGATCACTTTAAGGAATTGTGAAATTCAGTTTACAAAATCCAATCACCCATTTTCAAAGTTATGTTTGTTTAGCTATGCTAAATACCAAACAAACAAAAAATGGTGAAATGAAATATTCAGATGAAGAGCAATAGGGAAGAAAAAGAGCAGTATCTGATATGCAAATCACTTTTTGAGACATTAGGTTTTACTTTTATTCTCTTGGTTGACTCTAAACTGATTTCTCCTTTCGTATCTTCCGTGGTTTTTTTGTTTGTTTTTTTTTTTTTTTTTTTTAAAGTTTTTAAAAATATCTTCCTTTTCCCGACCTTTAGACGATTTCCCCTGCTTAATCGTAA